>JAMAHW010000054.1:153345-283242 GCA_023627715.1 Periconia sp. R9002 | reverse complement strand
TCTTTCTCCCTGTTATTTTCTCCAACACGAACAAAAAAAAAAAGGACGTGAGTAAAACTCCTAAAAACCCCTAAAAAAATGTAAGGAAAGAAAATATAGCGGGGCGTTATTTTGCGGGGGAAGAAGGGGTAAAAGAAAAGAAAAAATGTTATAAAAACGCAGAAGGGAAGGTTATGTAGGTTCAATATTAACCTAGATATACACATATAGGACCAGACATTAATGTGAAAAGAGGGAGGGGGAGGTGAGGGGAGGTGGGGATATACATATATAAATACCTATACCCTATACACTTCTCCCTTCTCTATATATAATCCTGTATGTATGTGTATACTTTATACCCTACATACATACACACACATTAGCGTAACCACATACACTAGCATCACGCACGTCGGGACGGACGCCGTACCATATCTCAGAATCTATCTATCCGCTAAACTAGGTAGGTCAGAGGTTAGAACCTCTCACCTCCATTTGATGAATACAACTAGGTATTTCATAGTTGAGTACAATAAATGTATCAATTATTGTTCCGATTTTTAATCTTTAAATTCTCCTTTCCTTTCTATACAAAAACGCGGCGGCGGTATTGGTCGTCCTGGGACCCCCCCTCCTTCAGAAACCCACCCGCCAAAAGGTGTCTCTCTCCATGTGTGAATGGATGGATGAATGAACAAACAGTACATAGTGGGGTTTTGATTCTATTTACACATGACGCACAAAAAAAAAGTAAAAAGGGGAGAGAGATGGAGTAAGGAAAATGTGAGATATGCGGCCATGCGATGCACTTTTACTCCTTCTTCGCGCCCTCAGCCGCGGTATTTTCCTTGGAAGGCTCCTTGCCCTCCGACTCGGCCATGGCTCTTTGGTCCTGCTCTGTGCGCTCGGCGCTGCCCATGGTATCCGACGTGTCTGCGGTGCTAGCCTCGGCCTCCTTGGGTTCCTGCTGCTGCTGCTTGGGCTTGTCGTCCTCGTCGATGTTTTCCATGTCCTTGGGCGACGCGTTGGCGTTGTTCTGGTGGCCCTGGAGCTGCTGGTTTTCCTCGTCGATGAGTTCCTGCTGCTCCTTGAGCACTTCGAGACGCTGCTTGTTGGTGGCGGCGCCTTCGGCTGTGTGTACTTCGAGCTCGATCTCGTGGTACAACTCCTCGGGGATACTGGATAGAACGGCCTGGAGAGCGTCGATCTGGCTCGTCATTTCCGACTCTTTGCCCTGAGCGTACACGAAAGCGTTGGAGAGTACGAGCAGGGTCGAGGGCACGCCGTGCTTGAGTCGGAGGTTCAACCATGTAGAAAGATCCTCACGTAGCCGTGCAGGGGACACGCCATAGGTGCGAAGACCTCGGCTGGCACAGGCAGATTGAAGCTCGGGAACGGACAGAGACTCCACACCCTCATAAGCAATAGCTTTGTCGTCACGCTTGATCTGGCGCATGCGCACGCGGACCTGATAGCGGAGGAAGTTGTCTGTGCCGAAAGATGCCATGTTCATGTATCGGCAGATGGCGACCAACTGCGGCCGTGAAAGATTGTCAAGTGTCAAGTCGTCTTTGAAAATTTTGCAGACCTTGATGATCTCCTCTGGAGAAGGAGATTCGCCAGTTGTTCGAACCTGTATTTGAAGTTAGTAAAGTATATACAGTTTCCGTTACTTGTATCGCCTACCTTGCGGAAAAACTCGGCAAATTCCTCCCTTTGCGCATTTTCAGCCGAAACAGGCAGGCCAGTCTCTTTCAAAGTTTGGCGAAGGAAGTTGCTCACTTCCTTCCTGGTGGACCGCAACTTGTTGGCTTTTTTGTCCTTGTCGGCCTGGCCTTCATAGGTGCTGGGCAGAAGATTGGGGAAGAGCTTGAGTGCTACAGGCAGAAGCAACTCAGCAAAAGGAACGATGACGAACATGGAAAAGGGCACTAATCGGCCCAAATCTTGAACTGTGCGTTGCAACTTTTCCATGTTAGCCGCATATTCTAGGTAAGTATGCCTTGATGGCCTACCTGTCTGTGCTCCCTTCGGGTCAACTCGTATCCGGCCGCCATCTTCAAAGCCAGCTTTGAACTGATCTTGACTTCGGTAACAAGCAACTTGGTGCCATCCCAGTAGTGATTAGCCTCATGCTTTACTTTTTGCCAGAGAGTCTTCTTTGGCTCATTTTTCTTGTCCAGGCCCTTCTTCTCCTTTGCTTCCACCGAACTTTGGACCGCTAACTCCGACAATGTCCGCGCTTCGTGAGCGGGCGTTTTGGGGCTTCCCGTGGGGACATCTTGGGGTATCGATACATCTGGTGCCTCAGCGGCCTTCTCTTGAATCTTCTGTTGTTCTTCCTTGGGCAGGGATTTCTTGGCGTTCTCTGCGTTGAAGCCGGGGGGTGGGAAGTTGCCGCTTGAGGATGTGGAAGTTTCGGTAGAGATGGCTCGACGAGGAAGTAGGATAGCAATGGCCGGTATGGTCCTGGGAGTCTGGCGCAAAGGTCGCCCCGAGGTTCTGATGCCGGCTCTGAAGACAGCGGGGGCTGCCCGGGTGGCCGCTCGACTGACGTACATAACACCTAATGTGCCGTGCGGAATGTGGTGGCGGATGGTAAGGAGCGACGGAGGGTGAGTGTAGAGAATCAAACGGGTGGCAGTATTACAGTAAGTCGGCTATTGGGTGTTTGGACGGAAAGTGATGGAAGTGCAGAGAGGGAATTGGCGCGAGGTAATGTTGGATGAAAAGAGATTGTGGAAGAGAGATCGAGAGTGACGGCAGAATTAGTGAGGAGGGTCCCCCCGGAGCAGCCAGGCACAAGAACAAGCGCGTCGATCCGCAATGCTTGGCTTGGCTGCCACCACGTGTGTCATCATGTAATAAGTAATGTACTGTACCGTACATATGTACATGTAATCATCGAGTCACTCTTCACTTTGAAAGACGTTATGTGCATTGATGTACACGCATATGTACAATACAAGCAACAGATCAAGTTTGAGAAACGTCTGTTGGACTTGTATCAACAGCAGAATAAAATAAAACCATAATTCTTCCCTATGATATACTTGGCCGGCCCGTGCTCGGTGACTTTTGTGCTTGTCGGCCAGCGAGCGGAGCCCCCTCCGAGGTCCCCGTCCGTCCCTCCCCGTCCCTCTACCTCCCCAAGTACTTTAGTTCCACCCGTCGGAATCTCCTACACTTTTATGCGCCGCTTCACTTCTACTTGACCTCGTGCTAATTCACTCTCTCTCCTTCGCTGTACTTTTATTCCTGCTCTCTCTTTCTCTTGCTATACCTGTACCTTCACACCCTCTACCTGTTATTCTCGTCTTCCATCGCATCAATATGCACACCCGTTAGCTTCCGAAAGCTTCGTTCGAAGCCGTTTGGCTTCCATCGCACCCACACGCTTCGTCCTACCTCCTGATCAATCCCTCGTCTTATCCGCCTATTTCTGCCCCTTACTACAATCTTCTGTAAACTCAACATTGACCAAATTCAATCCCACTGAAAAGCGCCGTCCATATCCTACGTCATGGCTCTTGCGCGCGCGGCCAGGATAATTCTGGTCGGCGCGCCCGGTGTGGGCAAAGGCACCCAAACCGAGCGCTTGATGAAGAACTTCTCCGAACTCTCATCCATCAGTTCAGGCGATCTTCTGAGGAAGAATGTAAGGGAAAGGACGCCTCTGGGTGTGTTTTCTTTCTTGTTCAAAACAATACTTCTTACTCACAAATGTCAGGTATTCAAGCCGAGGCCAAAATGAAGGCGGGCGCACTGGTTCCAGATACCATGATCCTACGACTCATTATCAACGAACTCACCACCCGAGGCTGGATTCAGGACAGCAATCTTCGACCCTATCATGTTTATTCGAGTTCCACAGGCGTCGATACTGATGACACGGTCGATTCCGTCATGATCCCCTCCACGTTCAGAACCTCGAGGTACACCTACTCCGATAACCCTAGCGCCTCTTTCATTCTCGATGGATTTCCACGAACAGCAACACAGGCAGTGCAGATCGACGACATCGTCCCCATCAACCTGGTAGTCAACCTCCAGACACCAAGCGAGATCATAATCGACAGGATATGCAATCGTTGGGTCCACGCTCCTTCAGGAAGAGTGTACAACACAACCTTCAACCCACCCAAAGTTGCAGGCAAAGACGACGTGACTGGAGAACCCCTGACCAGGCGCGAAGACGACGACCCAGAGGTTTGGAAGGAACGGCTGAAGAGATTCCAAGAGACAAATTCATCCTTACTCGAGCATTATGACAAGCTTGGTGTGCTGTGGACTGTCCGAGGAAACAGCAGTGATGAAATCACCCCTCAACTTTTTGCCGAATTCCGCAAACGCTTCGGCGCTGCAGATGCCCAGTAATTGATTGTACAGGGTATCGGGAAATTCAACTGTTAGTGTTCGACGATGAACACTTTTTTGGGATGAAAACAGACGTTTCTTAGAATTTTGGGTCCTCGTTGTTCTTTTACTGTAAATATGTAGTTGGTCTATCCAACAGTTGTAACTTATGTATGCTTGGTTGTAATTTGATACCACGGAAGTAGCTTCATGATTCAACTCCAACAAATCATCGTTGCTCCTACGGGAGAAATATTGATATGTATTTGAAAGCGTCACGTATAATAAAAAGGTTAAATCCAACGTCTCGTACCTACATAGTTGGAGTATGTGCATTTGCGGCCCTTGCTCGCTCGCCCCCACCAGCAAGCGAAACCAGCTTCGATACGTCAGCGCCGCGGGCATCCCAGCAAGCAACTACCGACCACCTCCAACACCACACTGCTCGACCTCAGCCACAATCTTTTGATTCCGCCATCCCAACCCGAGCCACTCTATACCACCTTTGATACCCAAAGTGTCTTGGGAGACGGACTGCTCCGACCAGCATCCATTACACTCCCTCACCTGGTACATCGAACCCGAGCATGGCCGCCGATTTCAGCGAAGGACGCCTGGAGACGTTCGTGGGCAAACCCCAGAAGGAGCTTCCGGGCACCAAAGATGCATACGTCTCATATCTAGTCACCACCGAGGTTTGTCTTCATCTCCCCGAGACGAGACTACGGTCGCAATGCCGCCACATTGTACCGTATACCGCACACGGCGCATAGAGTTAGACATGGACATCAAGCTAACCTGCATACCTACCACCCGACTCTAGTCCGACTACCAGTCCTTCCAACGTCCTTCCTTCTCCGTCCGCCGACGCTTCACAGACTTTGTATTTCTCTGGAAACAGCTGATCAAAGAGTATCCACAATGCGCGGTGCCGCCACTCCCAGACAAGCACAAGATGGAATACGTACGAGGAGATCGATTCGGACCGGATTTCACGCAGCGACGGGCGCACTCACTGCATCGTTTTCTTAAACGCATGACCCTCCACCCAGTTCTACGTCGCGCGGCGCTTCTCATCAGCTTCCTCGAGAGCCCGGACTGGAATCAACACATGAAGGGCCGCTCGTCGCGATCAACCAGCGCATCAGACCAGACAGGCGGCAGCGGAGGGATCGTAGACGCCATCGCCGAGAGCTTCGTCAACACCTTCACCAAAGTCCATAAACCAGACAAGCGCTTCATTGAAGTCAACGAGCGCGCCAACAAGCTCACCGAAGACCTCTCCAACGTCGAAAAAGTCGTCGTCCGCGTCGCACGGCGCCAGGGCGATCTCGAGCAGGACTACAGCGATCTCGCCACGCAATGCCAGAAACTCATCACCCTCGAACCAGGCGTAGAAGGCCCCCTCACCTCATTCGCATCCTCGGTCGCAACCACGGCACAGGGCTTCAAAGCCCTCCGCGACAACACGGACCAAAACTACCTCACCTCGCTCCGGGACATGGACGCCTTCGTCAACGCCCTCAAAACACTCCTCCGCACGCGCGAGACCAAACAGCTCGACTTTGAAGCCCTGACCGACTACCTCGCCAAATCCGCCGCAGACCGCGACTCGCTGGCGTCGCAGCACGGCGCGGGGCTCGGAGCGTCCGGGTTCCTCCGCAGCAAGGTCGAGGACTTCCGCGGCATCGACCACGAGCAGGCCCGACGCCAGCGGGTCCGCAAGCTCGAGGTCGAAATCGAGCGCCTCACGGGCGAAGTCGAGAGCGCCAAAAAGGCCACCGAAGCCTTCGACGAGCACACGGTCAAGGAAGTGGCGGATTTCGAGCGCATCAAGGCCGCTGAATTCAAGGATACGCTCGGTGACCTCGCAGACGCGCACGTCGACTTCTTCCAGGGCACCATCGAGACGTGGGAGACGTTCCTGCAGGACATGCAGAGGCAGGAGGACGCGAGACGGAAGGCTTTGGCGGAGAACGCCGCCGCTGCTGCTGCGGGTGCAGAGGGTGGATGCGGTGCGGAGAATGCTGTGACGGCGTCGTCGGCGGCCGCGGCGGCCTCGTAGGGAGAGGTTGTTCGCCGCGCCGAGGAGATGAGGGAGGCGCTGGCTAGCAAGCGCAGCGTTTCTACGTTGGCGTTGTTTGGGGGGCGTGGATGAGGGAGGACTCCTGTGTTTTTTCCTTCCCTTCTTCGTCTTTGGGATTAAATGAATGGTATGGTATGCTTTGGTTCGCGCTCTCGCTGGGTGGATGGATAGATGACACAGATGAAAGTTGAAGCAAAGGGTTTTCCTTTTTCCTCTTTTTTTTTTCTCCTTTTCCCCAGACCCTACCAACTTTGTTATCCAGGGGGAAGGAAGTCGGTTTGTAGCAAGCAGGGCAGGGAAGGGAAGGGAATGGAGTAAGGGAGTCTCTACCTATGTAGTTATGTAATGTCCCAACTACCCCGACTTGATTACAATTATTTCCTTCTGCTTCAATGGTGTCTTTTTGTACATGTGCGCATACATAAACTGAAGCATTCCATCAATCTCCCGTTAAGATCTCAAAAATACATATCCATATTATCATTTAATCTACGAGAGAATCCCATCCTTTATCCAAACAGACAAATTGTCCTAATATACATAGAGTAGGCAGAGCGTCTTATACCTAGGTAAAAAAAAAAAACGTAAACGATATACCTTCAGGTAAGGCTTACCAAAATATCAGGCGGAGTTATCCATCAATATTACACAGTAAGCCGCCTGAATTTTGGTGAAAAACCCACCTACCTGAAGGTATATCATGAAAGTTTCCTAGGTATAAGAAGCCTGCTTACCTACCTACATTAGACGATTTCGTCTATTTGAATGATTCCTGAAAAGGAGGGAGGGAGGGAGGGATCGTTTCAAAACACCTCCTCCTCTATACAACTGTCTACGGAACCTCGACATCATCATCGCCTCCAAATCCAAACCCAAAACTAAAACCCCCACCACCACCGTTTTCTCCCTCTTCCCCCTCACCATCCTTGTCCCCCTTCGTAAGCACCTCCCACTTAGTCCGGCCCTTCTTCGTCTTCCTATCCAGCTCCGCCAATCCCTCCTCCGCAACCTCGGGCATCGTCTCCCGCAACCTCTCCACAAAAAGCTCGTAAGCGCGCTCACACACATCCTCCTTAAACCCGCTCACCTGATCCCGCTGATCGCGCAAAAAGCCCAGCACATCCGGGAGTTTCTTCCTGGGGACGAAGTTCTGCGTCAGAGCGAGACTGTCTTCGAGATTGAGGACGAGATGGAACCACCCGGACGGCACGTGCAGGACTTCTCCCGCGAAGCAGATGCCCTCGCGGCAGCCGGGGGTTTCGCGAGCCAGCGCGTGGAAGGTGAGGAGGTACTCTGCGATGGAAAGCGGGGAGGTGATTTCGGAGTGGTCGTCGGAGAGAATGACGCCAGGGGGAGGAGGGAGCGTGGACGACGAAGGGAACATGAGCCAGTACTTCGACCCGGTGAGGACTGCGTTCCAGGCGTTGGTTGCGTTGGGGTCTTTGTGGAAGGTGCTACCGCTGCGTTTGGGACCCAGGATCATCCAGCGCGAGTCGGGACGGTGCTCGCCGAGGACGCTGAAGAGGTCGGGCCCGAAGCACGGAGGGGCCCAGTAGGCGGCGTTGGGGTCGTCGGTGCCGACGGAGATTTTGGTCTTTTCGACGAAGCTGCGGTCGAAGAGGTAGAGGGGGCTTTCGTCGCTGCTATTGGTCATGTAGTCCATGTACTTGCGCATCGGCCAGTCGACGGCTTCGGCACGGAATTGCACGTCAGGGTACTGCTTGAGGAGGAATTCGGGCGTCCATTTGCCGTAGATGGGCCATTGTTTGACGGGGGAGGTGAGGATGAAGGGTTTGGTGGTCCAGGACTCGGCGTATTCTTCATGGGTCAGGTCTGTGAGGCGGTCGATGGCATTGTGGCGAGGGATGTTGGAGATGAAAGGCTCCAGGGGGATATTTGCACATTGAAAAGGCCTGTAGAGAACGTCGGAGAAGAGGTTCTCGCAGGAGAAGGAAGTAACTTGCTCAGGGGGGATTCCCAAGTAGGTTGCTCGCCAGGTGCCGCGCCATTCAAAGTTGTCAGGTGGTGAACTAGGCCATGGTTAGTATATGAATTTTACGAAGGCGAGATGTCCAGTGTAGCCGAGTTCATGGATGAGTCACGGGCGTAAGACGAAAGAGGCAAGAACGGGGCATGGCGCGGTCATATAAGGAAGGAATGACCCGTCAGTCGTGAAATTGGCAACTCCTACATATATGACTGTTTCTTCCTTGATGATAGACGTTGACCTCCAACATGATGCTTGTACAGCTTACATGTAGACGGCTAGGCCTCCCAGTTTCACAGATGAGCGCTCTATGACTCACAGCGGCAACAGGTTGTGTTTGATAATTGGACAAATCATGCAGGAGGCCGACCAAAGCAAAAGAGGTGGGACAGAAAAAGAATATGGGTAGCCACTTTACCTGACAAACAGAGCTCGCCACAGCTCTTCGAGCCGCGTAAATGCATACAAGGCCCGGCACGTGCTCCCCAGACGGATCAGAGTTTCAGCATCGAATGACTCAAGGACGAGGCTCAAGACTTCATCGGGTAGCTGGGAAAAGGAACCGGACCGGGTCTTAAGGTTTTCAGATGCAGTATACGCGTTCCCGGCCGGCTTGATATGAAGTGGATGGGTTGGAACGGCAGCAGCTAATTCTTCGGGTTCTTCTGGTAAATCCTCGACAGCATTTGGATGTAGGTCTGCAGAGAGCTTGATTTTTTTGGACTGCGGTGCCTCATCGTCACATGGGCTAGGTTGAAGAATCCCAGGTGCCATGTTGGAGAATTAAAGGATTTTTGTGGAAGGGCAAAAAAGATCCGAGCAGATGGAAAATTGGTTTTTGGACAATGCAGGCGTAACGTAACGAATGAGCACAGCCACCAAGAAAATCAAAGAAGAAACAAATGGAGTCACAGGCTGGCGAGCACAAGAGGCGGCTGAGGCGAGGGCAGAGGGCAGAGGGTGGTGGATTGTTTGCCTCTCTCTCTTCCAAGGGTAGTTTGGAACTTAGTGTATGGTACAGTACGGTAGAGACGTTGGTGAGTGGGAGACACACTTAGCTTAGCGCCACAGCGAGAAAAATTGATACCCTATTAAAGCGCACCTTCCCCGTCCACTTCAGACCTTCTGCTTCTCACCAATCCACCACCTCAACACACAACACAGACACAACATTACCCTAGATACCCATTTGATTCTCGCGCAGAGGATCTGGTATCTAGTTTTTTCACAACAACTTACACTCTCCAGCGGCGGTATCCAGAGGATCACCACCGCCTTACCCCACCAACGAGCTCCCACCCGACTACAGAGCGCACGCCTGTAGTCTTGGTTCTTGAACCTCTCAATCATGGCTGACAAGGGTCTTGAGGATGTGCCTGAGGGTGAGTAGTCCTTTCCGTCGCTCTTCGCGCCAGCACATCAAGTTGTGCGCGCCCGTCGTGGGCGTGCGGGTTTGCTGCCTTCGCGGGCGACGAAAAAAATCTTGCGGGCATCCCAGTTCTGACACTCCGCGCAGGCCAGATCGAGTCCAACTACGATGAGACCACCGACTCCTTCGACAACATGAACCTCAAGGCTGAGCTCCTTCGCGGAGTCTACGCCTACGGTTTCGAGCGTCCCTCTGCCATCCAGCAGCGCGCCATCATGCCCGTTATCAAAGGTAAGTGCCTACTTCCGCGTCCCCCACCCTCACCCCCACACACGCATGTATACAACTCCGAAGAAGAAAAAAGTTACAGCGACTGACATATGTCTTCTGCGCAGGTCACGATGTTATTGCTCAGGCGCAGTCCGGTACCGGTAAAACGGCTACCTTCTCCATCTCCGTCCTCCAGAAGCTGGACGCCAACATCAAGGCCTGCCAGGCGCTTATCCTCGCCCCTACCCGCGAGCTTGCCCAGCAGATCCAGAAGGTTGTCATCGCCATCGGTGACTTCATGAACATTGAGTGCCACGCCTGCATTGGCGGCACCAGCGTTCGTGATGACATGAAGGCTCTCCAGGATGGTCCCCACGTCGTCGTCGGCACCCCCGGTCGTGTCCAGGACATGATCCAGCGTCGCGTCCTCAAGACGGACCACATGAAGATGTTTGTCCTCGACGAGGCCGACGAGATGTTGTCTCGTGGTTTCACGGAGCAGATCTACGACATCTTCCAGCTCCTCCCTCAATCTACCCAGGTTGTTCTCCTTTCGGCCACCATGCCCCAGGATGTGCTCGAGGTCACCACCAAGTTCATGCGTGACCCCGTCCGTATCCTTGTTAAGAAGGACGAACTCACCCTCGAAGGTATCAAGCAGTTTTACATTGCCGTCGAGAAGGAGGACTGGAAGCTCGACACCCTCTCCGACTTGTACGAGACCGTCACCATCACCCAGGCCGTCATCTTCTGCAACACCCGTAGAAAGGTCGACTGGCTCACCGACAAGCTCACTGCTCGTGACTTCACCGTCTCCGCCATGCACGGTGACATGGACCAGGGCCAGCGTGATGTGATTATGAGGGAGTTCCGTTCCGGTTCTTCTCGTGTCCTCATCGCCACCGATCTCCTTGCCCGTGGTATCGACGTTCAGCAGGTCTCGTTGGTCATCAACTACGACCTTCCCGCTAACCGCGAGAACTACATCCACCGCATCGGTCGTGGCGGTCGTTTCGGACGTAAGGGTGTTGCCATCAACTTCGTTACCGCCGATGACGTGCGCATGATGCGCGAGATTGAGCAGTTCTACAGCACCCAGATTGAGGAGATGCCCATGAACGTTGCTGGTAAGTTTACTGCGCCCCACAAAAACCTTGTCCCAAGCGAGATGCTAACGCAGCAACACAGACCTCATCTAAAAAAGTGTTTCTTTACTCACGATCTACGGCCTGCCTCCCATCACTTGCTGGTTTCGTCTTCATCGGTGGGATTTGATTGGGGGTTGGGCTTTCCTCTTATTTTGAAGTAGGTCTGCGTGGATCAGATTTTGCTTCTGAGAAATTCTCTGGTACACAAAAGCAATCAAGACGTGGGACGAGGTAGTCGTCCATATATCTGTGGCATCTCGGCGTTCTCCAATTTCATGTGCAACGTGGTTTATGAATGGGCGAGGGAGAGGCGGCATGCAGAGGATGATAGAATACTTGCGGCGGGTTCTCTATTTGGCTGTCTCATGTTCTTCGGCAATCTCATGTTTCTTTCCTCCTCCTCTTCCTTCCCTTCTTCACGGTTTTTGGTGCGGATTTGTTTGGTTGGACGTGGTGTGTGACGTGCGAAGCGCCGTGGGAGATACCCTTTTCCAAGGCCCGCGCATGTCCTGCGACGACAGTAATGGTTTCCTTTGTCTTTGCCTCCCCTTCATAGAGCTGGTTTGCGAATGCATAGTTGTCCCTCTATCGTCTCTTGGCCATGCGCCGAGGTATGTGATGGTGACTTTGATGTACCAAATCGCCTTTGCACCTCAGGTCATTGGTCAGGGTTACCTCGGATAACCGACCTCGACCTTAAAGTCCGCCCGGAAACCGCAACATCGCGAACGAGTATCTCATCCACAATGGCTCGCTCCATGTTCCGTACATACATACCTTGACTATGTTATCCCAGAGATCTATTGTAAGTCTTTTTCAAGATTCATCTTCACGTGTTGTATTTTACGTCTTTCTGTGTCTCCCCCACGCATTCTCATGACATGACATGTGTCATTCGTTTGTATACCTGCATGTACATCTACATATGTACATATGTAGGTACAGCATAGTTCCACAGACGTATACATACACATACCCTCATCCCATCCCCTCCCCTCCCATCCCATAAATCCCTTCTCTACCTTCTCCCTCCCACTCCCCCATCATAAACCTCCCATCTTCACCACTCACTTACACAAACCCCACAAAAAAAGCGCGCCCTCTCCCGCCTCCGCGCCTACGTGCCTCCACCCACCCAATGGTACAATTGCCCCGTGACCCGCCGCGCCGCGGTCCTGATCCTCTTGTTCCCGGATCGCAATGGCGAGCTCAAGGTCGTGCTCACGCTGCGCGCGGCGTCGCTGAGGAGTTATGCGGGGCAGGTTGCGCTGCCTGGTGGTGAGTTTAATGTTTCTTTTTTTTTTTTTGAGGGAGGAGGGTTGGACAGGGGTTTTTGATGCTGCTCTTGGTTTGAGGAGGCGGTAGAGAGGGGGGGGGGAGTGGTTGGATGGATGTGTGAGGGGGAAGGAAATAGTGGTTGAAGAAGAAGAAGAAAAGGAAAGGGGGTCAGGTGTTCATTTCTCATTGAGGTGTGCGTTATTGGGAATATGTGATGTACGCACGTATTCAGATGGAGGCATACATATACCCTCGTATGCCCCGAGCTCGAGAGAGAGAGAGGGAGAGAGAGAGCTTCACTTCCCCCAATCCCAAAACCCAGAAACCCAGGAAGGAGATTCACTCTGCCTTTTTACTTCTCAAAGACACATAGATTCACCCAACCTCACCCACCTCCACCATACCCCCAAAACAAAACAAAACCTAACCACCGCCCACAGGAAAATCCGACACACCCACCGAATCCCCCACAACCACCGCCCGCCGCGAAGCCTACGAAGAAATCGGCCTCCCTCTCTCCCCCTCCAAACTCTCCTCCCTCGGCTTCAAAATCGAGCACCTATGCGAACTCCCCGCTAACCTAGCGCGGACGGAATTAGCGGTCCGACCTTGCGTTGCGTTTCTATGTCCTTTATCCTCCTCCTCCAAAGATAGCAGGGGAAACGGGGTCGAAGAAAAAATGATACCCCGCCTCGACCCCAAAGAAGTAGCCGCGGTGTTTACGGCGGATTTTTACGGGTTTTTGACGCGGGAGGGGAGGGCGGAAACGACGACGAGTGTAAACGCAAAGAAGGATTCCGAATCTAGAAGTACGAATACCGAGACCCTTCAAACAACAACAACAACAACGAAAACAAAACAAAAACAACCCTTCTACGAAGGAACATGGATCTCCTTCCACGAGCGGAAATGGAGGATGCATTCTTTTTACATTCCCATCCGTTTACCACCTTCTTCCTCCACCACTGAGAAAAAGGAAGAAGAGGAAGAGCAGCAGCAATACCACCGCGTCTGGGGCATGACGGCCCGCATCCTGATTGATGCTGCGCGGGTCGCGTATGGTGAGGAGCCGGCGTTTGAGGTTAATGAGGAGGTGGGGGATGAGGAGATGATTGAGGGGTTGTTGGGGCGGGGGAGGTTGGGGGGGAAGTTGTAGGGGGGAGATGGGTAGATAGATATTGAGGAGAGATAGATGAAAGTACTAAAAGATAGTCGTAGCACTTACTGTATACCAACACGCCTTGTTTGTTCTGGTACGTTTACCAACTCGATACATATTTCGGTATTCTCCACTTCAGAACGACTAGGCTCTTCTAACAAACCCATCTACGTTTTTCTTTTCAGACAAAACGATTCGAACGGTTTCTCCCTTAACATCAACTTATCTCATACTAAAAACCACCTTCATCCCCTTCACCTACTCACTCCCTCCCTCTAACCTCTACATTCTTTCTGAAACACAGCCAGTACACCACCCACCCCTCAAGCTCCTTGCAAAAACACTCAACTTTACGTATGTGTGTGTAAACGGGGCATGTGGGTGGGTAGATGGGTTACTGGTGTCGATATATATACCGCGGCACTGACAAATATTGCAGTCCAAGGTAAGATTTGATGTTATGTGTATATAGTATCTTTATGAAATAAGAGCTGGGGTTTACAGTAGGTAAGTTGTACAAGAACAGAGAGTAAAAATACTTTATAGTGACCATATCCTTAGTATTCTACTCCATTCCAACCGAATTATACTTATACGGGGGAAAAGGGTGCTCTAGGTGTTATATAGTGTTGCGAGTACGTGCTATTTCGACACCTGTACAGGTGACGACGGGGTATCCAGACACTATGTACGCGGTGTAAGCGTTTTGAGATGTGTAGTTGTGAGTTGGGTGTGTCATCGTCCCTGGTCGAGGTGAGATAGTTTTGTGTTACATCTTTTTGGGGGAATTTTGTTTTTCTTTCAAACTAGAGGTAGGTAGGTATTTTAGGTAGTACATGTACTATCTAATGAGGCTGAGGCTGAGAGTTGTATTTACTTATGTGGGTAGGTAGGTATGGTAATGTAGATTACATATGTATGTATGTAAGTTATGTACAGAGATGCGAAGTTTGGTTTGGGTGCTACGGTTCATCAACCTTCTCCGACCATCATGTCGTTTTTTTTCTTTTGGTGGTTTATTTGTTGTGCCAGATGAAATTCCGCAGCGAGTCCCATTCGTCGGATTGCACGTAGCTAGAAAGGTGAGTCAGTAAATGGAGCCTATTTCGTCCAACCTGGCGGAAGGATAGGAGGAATGAAACCCACATATAATTCATACTACTCCTCAAGCTACTCTGTACCGTCTCGGGATGCCACCTAAAAAGGTACATCACGGCGGCCCAGCTCACGCTCGCAAAAACGGGCCATCCGTTCTTGACGACTTTGCTCCTCAGCTCCCCGTTCCCTAGGACTTCCCATCCTCCTCCTCCTCCACCACCACCCACACCCCCTCCCCCTCCCCCTTGTCTTGTCTGAACAGCCAGCTTAGCAAGAGCAAGGCACACCCTCGCGAATACATAAATCACAATCTGCTGCGACACGGAGTTGTGTATTGTGCGCCCGAAGACGGTGTACCCACCGACAAGGCCCGCGAGGAGGGAGTCGTAGTGGCGTTCTTTGGAGGTTGGGGAGGTATGGCGGAGGAGGAGCATGGTGGATTTGTAGACGAGGGCGAAGAGACCGAGGTTACGGGCGTGTGTGCGGGTCGCTTTGAGAACGAGGAGGGCTTTGGAGCGGAATCTATGCGGAAGTTAGGAAGTGAGTTTGAGGGGTTCGAGGTGGTGGGAGGAACGTACGAGCCTGATCGGAAGAGGAATATCATTCTGTATCCCACATGTCGTGTTAGCAATTTATCCTTAGTCCTTCCACTGGATGCAATGTTTCGTTCGTCCTCCTACAAAGACACAAACTGGGGTGGATAGATCATCAACGTACACAAGCGCGTGCGGAAACCGCACTTTCGTCCCGTACACGATACCATTCCTGATACCCTTCACGAGCGTGAGAACGTCATGGTACTTGGGGTCTAATATGACCTTCTCGATCGCCGCCTACACTCCCACCAGAGTACGTTATTATATGCGCCTTTCAATTACTCATGCGTTTTGAAGCCTAAAAGCAATTGTGTGAGGTCGAGTTCAGTTCGTACCTCGAGCGCGTGGAGCCGGTCCATTGCGATGACTTTTTGTTATGTTGTTGATATAGTGTTATTCTATTCGTGATGACGAGGAGTTCGATGATGTAAATGCCAGGTAGTTGTATTCGATCGCTTTCGTGCCTCGGCCCTTTGGTGCGTATGTACTAGCTGTCGCAGCTTCGGAGCTTGGAGAAGGGAATCGAAAGCAGATGAAGGAGGGAACAAAGGGCCAGGTAAATGAGCATTGAGTCCAGCTTCTAGTTCTCGGAGAGGTGTAAAATGAGTTTTGTCTACCGGACAGGGTCGAATGTAGAAAGAGAGTGGAATCAGATGGGCGGTTTTGGATTTGGCCCTCGGCATATCGTCACAGACTCCGACTGCAGATTTCCCCACACTGGGCTCCTGGGAAGAGATCTTGTGCACGGCCCTCTACGCCATCACGGTTTCGGAACATGTGAAAGTAGGATTTGTTTTGCATGTGCAAATCGTTACGATGCTATCATGATCCTATTCGTCTTCTTCTATTTCCCTTACACCGCATAATGCGCGCAAAACATATTAAACGTCAAATGCTGTTATGCTTCTATGTAGATGGATATCCATGAAACTCCAACGCCGTGCAATGATAGATGCTCCCGAAATCGATGCGCTGAAAAACCCACGTCATGAAAATCAAGCTGATAATGAACAGCTACTCAAAGCGTCGCTCAGGCCAACGCTTTTTCAGTTCCTCGTAGACTGTAAAAATGAACGCAGAGCTGGGGATAGACCGGGCAACCGTGATGCCACATCCACGATACATACCCCTCAACCCGTTTTCTTTCCAAGTCGCCTTGAAAACGGCCATGAAAGTCGATTTACCGCCAGTCAATCGCTTGACATCTTCCGTCTGCATCCGCGATTTGACTGTGTCTGCGGGATAAAACATGAAGTTGTATGCCATTCCGGCCACAGAGCCAGACACCATACGCTGGTAGATGGAGAGGTCATCGTCGCTTGCAGGAGCCGATGATGTGCTATTCATGTTCTTGAAAAGGCTTTTGACACCCTCATACCCGCCAAACCACGCTGCACCGCCTCCCGTTTCGCGGATGAACGTGCCCATTTGACCGTGCCAGAACCCCATGACACCTTGGTGGCGGTAGATGGATCCAATAATGCTGAGAATACCGGGCCTTGCAATTGCAATGTTTCCAGTCTCCAGGGGTACTTGCATCTTGCACTTGACAAGTTCAATGGGAGTGAGAAAGACCGAAGTAAAGGCACCAGCGGCCATGCCACAGGTGAGCATGTAGTGGTATGGTAACTCTTTTTCTGGATTGTTCCTTAGACTGGGAACCGACGCCCTCAGGGCATCTCCGGCGAGCCGGTACTGTATGATTGATAAGTTTCGAGATTGGGTGTGGCAAAGCGAGGTGATGCTTACACTAAAGAAAAGGCAGCTAGTCTCTACTGCTGCGCCAAATAGAGGCGCGCTGATGCCTCTGTACAGTCCGTAAAGGCCATCCTGCTTGAACGTTTTCTGGAAGCAATCCAGTGGTCCCGAATATAGCAACGGCAAACGATGAGGTTGGGACTGCAGGCGAACTTTGACCGTATCAAATGGATATTCGATGTATTTCCCAATGACTCCGGCAGCGGATCCGCAGACAACATCCTTGACTGCCTCCTCGCCTTGGTTATGGGCGGTTTCGACAGGACGGGGTGTCTCGTGTAAATGGACGGGTTGGGGCAAAGTGCCTACACTACCCCCCACCGCAGCCGAACTTTGTTGGAGTGCCATGGATAAGATTCAGAGTCTGGTGTTTGGGGAAAGGGGAGATGTATGATTTTAAAGTGCGCAGACCATGGTAGTGGGACAACGAGAGTCAAGCAGGGCGGTGAGGAGAGCGGGAGGACGCTACGACTCAAAGATGTATCCCATGGCTGGGTACGATTCGAAGAGCTTGAGAAAAGAAAAGGGACCGTGTGACGTGATGTGGCAGAATAGCCCGTTGGTTACATGGGAATGCAGCGGCCCGAAGCCGCGAAAAAAAAGGAACGCTGGACGGGTGTCAAGTGTCGTGCAAGAATCCAAGACGAGGTTTGGATGAAGAAAAATGGCGAAAATCGGCACTGAAGACCTTGCCCTGTAGTGTGTGGTGCTGCTCAAAGAAAATTAGGCTATTGCAAACCCTGCACAGTTACGTAGATGTATGCGATTGTCGGACAAAGGCGCAGCTGAAGACGCGCGAAGGAGGGTTAGGGGTGGTGGAGTGGTTAATAGCAATACGAGCGATACATCAAGTCATCCATGGTTTTCTGCTCCTGTCTCTTACCTTTTAGCCTTGGATGATGGCACATCTTATCTGATCATCTAACACTATGTTCATGAGATGACGCGCCAAGCCAGGATCGGCCTTCTTTTTTTTTTCATCCCACCTCCACTGGGTGCGTTATCGATAAAACGGCTCTTCCTCGGCAATATTTTTGTCTATTCTCTCCTCCGTACTCGTACTCGGCCTCTCCAGGCGCTTCACCGATTCATGGCCATGTCGCACTCCACAGAAACCCAGACTCCGCCTGTGGTGAACAGCGACAATAGCAACAGCAGTGCCACCAAAGGCATGCGTGTTAACGGTATGTAGGCTCAGGTCCCAGCACGTCCAGCCCAACGCCGAGCGCTGATCGCAACTGTCGTACTCAGGAAAAAACTGGCACGACCCCAAAAAGCCATTCCGACCCCGGGCCAACCAGACCTCTTTCGAGAAACGAACTCTGGAGCGACAGGCCCTTGCCGCTACCAAGGCAAAAGAAAAGGAATTAAAGGACGAAAAAGAAGCTGAACGACAAGTATGCTCTCCTCCAATATCTAGCGTGGGAGCACTGGAAAGCTGACCCCGTTGCCAGCGACGTATCGAAGCCATCCGCACCAAGCGTGCGGCCAAAGCAGAACGCGAGCGATTCCAGAAAATGGAGGAGAAAATGCACAAAAGACGCGTTGAACGCTTGAAGAGAAGGGAGAAACGAAATAAGATGCTGAAATCATGATGGAGCGATCTCATGATATTTTTTTCGGCACATACCGAACAATTCCGACTTGCATTATGAGGGCCACGAACGGAAGGTTTTGTTTTACTGGGGCCTATGAGATTGTGGTTACACGGTGCCAACTGTACAGGGCCATGATTTTCTGTAAAGAATAGCACACGACAAGATGCTTTTGCGAAAACAGCAAAGTACTTGGGTATCGTGAGATTGAAAGAAGCTGCAACGGTCTTGCTTGAAGTGTGCAGGCCTTACATAGTGGAATGCGCCTTGTACAGGGGGATGGAGAAGGGCGAAATATTCATGGCGAGCTGCGATTGGCATTAAGTAGCCTGCATGGAAACAACTAGCCAACATCATCAATGGCAACTCTGCATGTTGTTGCAGAAGCATTGTTACATGTCCGTTGAAAATAAATTGGCGGGTTTAAGTATTGTAGTATATGTGACGTAAGCGTAACTATCGTTGGTGTCTCGCGTCGCGCCCGCCCGATGAATGCGACTATCTCTCAAGTGTATCGATGGCCGAACCTCACGCCTTCCAGCCCAACCTTTTCCAGCCCGCCCCTCCCCGCGGCAGCGAGCAGCAAGCTACCTCCAAGAAGTCACACCTCCAGTCTCTGCATCACCATGCACACAAACACCACCACCATCACCACCGCCATTCTTCGCGGCATCATGCTGCCAAAGAAGCTGTTCAATCCGCCATTCAGCTACATCCACCCACGAGCTTCGGCAATTTGCTGAACAAGGCGAGGAGTAGTGGCTCCAGTACACCTGCACAGAGTGAAAGCCGGAGAGGAAGTGTACAAGAAGCGAAGCCAAATACGCGCGTAGAAGCCCGGAAAGCTCAAGATATGCCGAAGCCGGTACGGCAAAAAGATGTAGAGGTTGAAAAGAGAATGATGAAGTTAAGAGACGAGTGGGTAGTCTTCATTCCTCTCTCATATCCGATTGATAATGTATGCTAACTTGAAGTGTAGAGAGCTTCGGTGCTCGCTTCAGAACCTCTCCGATAAATCGCTCAAGACTTCCCGTGTCCTTGATGATACATACTACTCGCTGCTGGAGAAAGTCTCTGTCCTACATCAAACCATTGGCAACTTTCAAGAACTCGCCACCTTGACAAAGGAGCTCCACGAAAACTTCGAGGCAGATACAAAGGAGATTACAGACGACATAAGAGGCCAGTTTGAAGGCTTCCGGGATTTTCAAGAGCAACGGGAGCAAATTGCGATATTGGAGGCAAGGCTGCACACAGGACGAGAGAAAGCAAACGACTTGAATGCGCGGCTTGCGAAAGCAAGAAACCGTGTTGAGGCTCGCGCGAAATCAGAAGCGGAGCTGGAATTGCGGAATACGCGTGCGTACGCAGTCGCAATTTGAGAACACATGATAATTAACTCTGTGCATATAGGGCGTTTGCGCATCACGCGGGGCATCATTGGGACTATTGTGGGCTTGATAGTAGCAGTGATGCTCTTCCAGCACTTCAGACCTATACAATCCGATTCACAGAAGCATGCTCCGCTGGACTTCACATCACGAGAAAAGATCCTCAAGGCACCAATACCGGATGTAGCGAAAGAGGCAATATGCGGGAACCCGGCCTCTTCAATAAGTGTGCAGACCACAGTTGCGGCAGAACCCTCGAGTGCATTTGCTGAGGATGGATTGCGCATCTTCGATGAATTATAGTCATTCTAATCGACCGATATCACAAACCAACTCGAAATTCCCTACGATCAATTATGGCAGTTGTTAATGAGTGTCGTGTGACAACGAACACGGCAAGTGAGATATGCCAGCAACTTATGAATCCATTGTTGTCGCCATTGGTACCGGGGGTGCTGCATGAAGATGCATACCCCAACGATCGACGGCGGGCATCGTTTGAAGTTTTGACTGTCCACCAATGGATATATATGCATCGGAGATGATCACTTTGCTGGAGAGGTGCCGAGCGCGATTTATTGAACACTGGCCCTGATAGGATTGCAACGAGACAAAGTTCACAGCCGTTTCGGAAGGGGCAACCTAAACGGTCAGTCGTCAACTTCCCCAGCATGTGTGGAGACGGAGTCAGAAGCAGCCCCGGATCTTCTGTTCCCCATTTCGCCAAAGCAAAATGAAAAAAGGACATTCGTCATCATAACGTGTCAAACTCCTTCACTCGAACATGACTCTGGGTCAAGAAGCAAAAAGAGGGTCAAGTGGATTTAGGTACAAGTTGGCCCGGAACAGCGCATGTGGTAGTGTTTATTTTACGACATGGTGCCACGGGTGGGTGGGTCGAGCCAGGGAGGACTGTTGTCGAACCGCCCTGTGGTCTTTGACATTGCCATGTGAAGTCTGGAGCCGGCGTTACTTGGCCGGATCCCGTTCCAAGGTCACGGCAATATAGTGAAAGGCTTGTGCGTACTTCGATGTGCATGTGGGCGCGTGTCTTGACCAAAATTGACGCGCATTGGACGGCAAAGTACGATAGTGGTGGCTTTTGCCAGATTGATCAGCTTGTTGCTTTTGGTGGTGTATTGATTTGTGTGGGGGAATGCGCGATTAACTGGACATGGACAAAAAGGAAAGAGCACGACTTGCGATGCGATTACCTCTGATGATGTGTCTGTGGGGATATTTGTTTTCCCAACCCCTTATTCGACGAGTTGACATAATCATTAGATCAGCTGGCGCAAGTGCCCACGGGTTGTAGGGGGCGGACCCGGTTTATTCTCGTGTTGCCGGCCGTGGGGAGATTGGGGGAGAGTGTTAGGGCTCGACGAGGCATTATCGGCCGGCCCCTAGCAGGTAGCGAAGGGGAAGGGGCCTGCTAATGGCACTGATCAGTTGATGACTGGGCATGAAAGGGGGCCACGGGGCGCTTCAGCCTCAAGGGCAGCAGGCCAACTGGCGTGAGTCCGATATTTGTTACAGCCAGCTGGCAATGGTCCATGTAGTGATTCTGTGTTGATGTTGAGGGCTTCGGCATTGGGGGACTGCAGAGTGAAGTGCATGTACATGTAGATAGATAGATAGCTGTGCCTCAATGTACGCAGTGACTTGGTTAGGTAGTAGACATGGGGAGGAGAGATCGGGCGGTCTGCCGTCTCTCCACATTGATTGACTCCGTCTATCGTCAAACGGGTCACTCCGAAACGGTGGCATTGCGCATTAATTTTTATTGGGCTGACGAAACAAACACGGCCGTCCATCACCACAACCTGCACCCGTCGCGTATAGCCAGGGCGAGTCGATGCAATTCCCGCCCTATGGCGAACAATACCAAAGCATTCTCGCCTTCAGAATGCAGAGTTGCTACATACTTGTACATGGTTGGGTCGATGTACTTATGTTGAGCTGTTCGCCCCAGATAACAATAAAGGTCTGGAAGCGTGTACATGTTCCCCAGCCCAACCCAAGCCATAATTTGTCTAGATCACCGTGCCATCGCTGTACACATCCTGGTCTCAACACCGACTAGCCAGAGGCCCGCCCGACATCAGCTAACGACCTTGCGCCTCCAATTCCAGCTTCACATCGTTTTTTTTACTACCACCATCCACGTCTCCTGCAGCCCTTTAACCCACGCCGACCCTTCCTTTGCTCCGCTCGCCAGCTTCGCAAACTCCACCTCTCCCCTCCCCTCCATAATCCTCCGTGGCACGCGATCCATTACCCATCGTAGCGGGCCCCTACCCTACGTCATCCAGCGCCTATAGGTCAATCATCCTCTCTTTGATTTTCCTTCAGCGCATTCACATGAAGACCATCTTCAGGAAAGTTACCCGCTTTAACAGTTTTTGGTGGTTGCTGCTCCCCGGGACAGACGACAGGTATGTAAGCAACCTACAGTCCTCCTAGACCATGGACCTGTTTATGCTGACCGTTTTGTTGAAGCGATAACGCCTCGTAAACGCCGTCCCCGTCGGTCTTTTGGCTGGACCCTTTTGCCCGAACCTCAATATTGCTCTAGCTGGAGCCCTCAATCGCAATCGCTCTAGAAACAACAATACCAGGAGGTCCTGGCACGACTTGCCTCACTTCACACCCCCACGCTCGCTGTCAACGCCGTATTCGACCAATCTTAGCTGCGTAAACTTGCATTGAGTTTCCGAACACCACTTCCCCTCCCGATATTGCCCGACTGTGCATTTCTTGCGTCCATTAAATTTACAATCCATACTGGCTTCAGAAAGCCCGTCAGCACGTGGAGCCGAGAGCTGGAGTCACTAATCACGCCATTGGCTGTAGTATGAACAAAAGGGCCGTGATTTCCACACAAGAATCTTGCAAGAATGGCGACTTTGGCTCCTCTCACAAATTTGAATGTTGAGCCCATGGAGACTATCATGACGTCTTCGAAAGAGTGGGTTCAAGGCCAGAAAGAACAAGTACAACCTACCCAGGAGATTGCTTCAAAACCAATTGATATAAAACCCAAGGCCGTCCGTCGGTTTGCACCCGAGCTTATCGAAACAACGACCAAGTCCTCCAAACAAACCCAGGTTGAGACTGAGAGTGTAAAACGACCCCGTAAATTTGTACCCGAACCAATTGAAACGTCGACAAAGAGCAGCCGCAAGAAATTCGCCGAGGAGTGGAACAGTCAGACTGCGAATGCGGAGAAGAAGGAAAAATCACCCAGGAAGCCCAGGAAGTTTGCACCACAGCTTGTCGAAACCGCACAACGTTCGAGAAAAGCAGGCGACCCGGCACGTGCGCTTCAACCTACTGATAAAACAGAAGCAACACCAGTGACTAAATTGGGAGTAAACACACTCGATTTCTCTATACCTGGTCCTCCAACAAACACTCCCACGTTTGACTACTCACAAAATCCCTTGTTCGAAGAGATTCAGCGCGCAACTTCCCCCATTACAAGACGGCGTCTAGTAAAAAGGCAGTCACAACACTGCTTCCGTGTTCCTGACTTGGACGCAATTGAATCGTCCGAATCCGAAGGCTCGACGCCACCTTCACCCCTCTGTACACCTTATTTCGCAACACACTGCCACGCGTATAGGGAATACAAAGAGCCCACCCGACTACGAGAGTCTTCTGGATATCTGTTGGCACTCGCGGCGAAAGCTGCAGAGAAACAGCTACGCGAACAAGCCATGGCTGCTTATCCCAACGATGAACACCACGAGCCTGTGGATCATTTTGTCGATCGAGAAGATTCGCTGCTTGAGGATATGCCATCGAGGAGTATGTCTTCCCATAAACAAATCAATTGGGATGTAATCGCCATGCGAGCCCACCACAAGAAAATCGAAAGGTGTCAAGATGGCGGTGCAGAAGTGCGAGGTCGGCGCCGAGAATGCCTAGAACAGAAGAACGCTGAAGTTGTGGACGCCGCCCATCAAAACATTATTGGAGGGTGCCAAAAGGATGATGAGTTGGATTGTATGCGGAAAAGTGCCCGACCACCGATGCTTGGAAAGGATATCAAATTCCCAAGATGTTCATCCCCAGAGCCCGCACGATTCGATACTACACAGGGTTGTGATGTCGTCAAAAAAGCCATGTCGTACTTGTCTGAACAATCGCAGCAAGCCGAGAAAGGAGGGGAGAGTCTCTGGTGTGGTAGAGGCAATGGAAAGCAGACGAGTCAGGTGCTTTCGCTGTGGGGTGGATCGAATGCGAGCAGCCGATCTCAAAGCCGCCAGAGTGGTCTATGGGGTGGTTGCTGTGCGAGCTCGTGTACCGATCTATCAAAAGGTCCGACGGGCCTTCTGACGCCTCGAAAGGAAAAGGAGGAGCCATTGTCTCCTTGCCCTACACCTGCTGCGCTGGTCCTCCCTCCCACCCCGCCTGCATCTCAAGCCGATTTCACTGGCATCGAGGAACGACTCACTGTCGAAGCCAATATCGAGGAGGAATTCGGAGACAACTTCGTCACGCAAGTGTATAATTATCTGTCCCTGGGATATCCGTCCATGGCTCGTCCCTTCGACCCTGAGCTATCTAAGATTTCCAAAATATCAATCGAAGAGCTGAGGCAAGATGATCATCTAGCGCAGTCGAGAGGTTACATCCGCCTAGGCGCCGACGGCAATCTCACCGACGAGGAGATTACAGAAGAGTCGTGCATGCGCTGGCGTGCCCTGCGTATCTACATTCGCGAATGGGCGAAACAGAAGCCTAATATGGCTGGTGAAAGCCCTGCTGGTGGCATGGGAACTGCCGTGCGAAGGGGCAGCTGGGGAATCTGAGGCCCTCATACCTCTGCCCCCTACGTCCTGCCTTATATTTTTTCTTTCTCGTTCCTGCTTTCGGTTTCTCTAATCCTTCTGCTTGATTGATTTGCATTTTAGCGGGTATCTTTAGCGTCTTTGAGATTACATCCTTAGGGCGATGGATCTTGACTTTATACTTCACTGATCATATGGCGTTTACGGGACTAGGAAAAGCGGACATGGAGTTGCCAATGGCCTTTGTTATGGCTATAGATTGGATCATTTATTACATTTTAATAGAATTGCAGAGCCGCTCTCTTCAATTACAAAATGATGGATTTGATTAGCTATAAGCGCTTTCGTTTTTCTCTATTTTAGTCTTACACCACCACCGTCTAATACAGTCTATTGATCTTTTCCACGTGAATTACTCCCCCTTCTTCGTCCCCCTCTTCGCAGTCGACATGTCCCAATCGTTCAAGTACCCCACCCCAACACACAAATACGTCGCAAAAGTCAACCAGCCAAGGTAAGGCGCCAACAAGTATCCAGCAGTCTCATCCACCTGGCCCCAAACATACGTCATATACCCAACCACGCCTCCCAGCGCCAGAATATCCACCGTAGCAGCAACAGGACGATTGAAGCCAAAGAACAGCGGCATCCACGCAAGATTCAAACCAAGCTGGATCGTATACAGCGTCGCGCCTTGCTTAGCCAGCGCAACCGTCGCAGGGTTCACCGACGACGCACCAGCGGTCCACGCGCGGTGCGCGGCATATCCCATTAAGCCGTAGAGCGTCGTCCATGCCGGGCCGAACAGCCACGCGGGTGGGTGGAAGGGGGGTTGGCGGAGGGCTAGATACGTCTTTTGCGTCTCGGTGGCTGGTTGGGTAGAGGTTTAGATGATGTGTGTCACGGTAGCAGGGCAAGTGTAGAGGAGAGCGTACGTCTTGTGGAGTAGCCAATGGCGGCGCCGGCGACTACGGGGAGCAGGATGGACGCTGCAGGGTTTTCGAAAACGAAGCGCGGGAAGGTTAGGGAGGGGATGTAGGTCGTCATTGTTGGAGACGGATTGTTGGGACCGATTGCGCGACGGTTAGTTAGATGCAGAGGAAGGAATGGTGGTTACTACAGTACAGTACATATCAATCAAGCTGGCCGTCGGAGCCTCACTCAGCTCCACCTGCACCTCGGCTGGTGTGGTGGCAGGTACACCCCGAAGCTAGGCCGGATCAGGGCATGTTAGTCAGACGCTAGCGCCGTCCTTTGGGAGCCGCGCCTTCCCCAACCTCAAACCGCAGCGCGACAGCCCAGGACCTTCTCTTTCCCTCACACCACCAAATACCCGGTAATCTTTGGGCACCGGGGGCACATCTCTCCATCTCTTTCAGCACATTTGTGAGTGCAACCGACTCTTTTTTGCTACTGCTTCTCCCCACCTTTCCCTTGTCTGTAACCCTCTTTCCCGCTTGTACAGCTGTCTTCAGAGCTCCCCAAACACCCTTGTCGGCGACGTTGGCTGCTGGCCGCTTCGTCTCACATCTACACACACATACCGTCCGGCTTCAGCGATAGCTGCGCGAAGCTGCTCCCTCCCTCCTCCTCCCTCCGTCTCTACCTATCTCCCTTTCGTTCTTCACGGGCTGCTGCAGCTTTGCATCGAATGCACTGCGCGCCCGCACGGCTTCTTGCTTCTTGTTGCGCCGCTGCCTGCCCTCCCTTCTTCACACCGTCTTTCGCTCTCCCCGTCTCTTGTCTATTACTTTCTGTGCTTGTTCCGTGAGGATTGTCTAACAAGAGGCCCATGATGGCAAATAGTCTTCGGTTTCTTTCGCCCGACCTTCCGCCCCGGCGACGTGTCGTTGGCCGTCCAGCAATCGCTCGCTCCCCAGTGGTGCCGCCCATGATTGCTTCCTCACACTCTTTGCTCTCCTCGTGACCGCGCCAATCGCTGGCATATCTCAAGCTCTTCAGCTATTACGTCTCAACAAGCTCTTTAGAGTCCTATCACAATGGACTCGTATACGTATGTTGTGTCAGTTCACGGTCGTTGGTCATGGTTGCTTACTTTTCCTAGCGCTCCCCGAGACGAAGAGCGGTCTACGACTGATTCTTATCGACGACGCTCTCCTGGTGAGCTGACTTCCTTTATTTCCTTCGAAAATTCAATTGCGTACATACAGACTGCAGATGACAGAAGGGCGCGACACAAGGCTCGTTATTGGGCTTCTTTGACGCCGTGGCTCGTGTGACTACCGTTGATTCCCCCTCCCCTGTTGTTTTTTGTCACATTTTTGACGTTTCATGCTCTTTCCTTTCATCGCAAAGCACCTCAAACTAACGAGATTAAGGTTCAGGTGACCGCCGAAACCGACACAGCCGTGGACGCTCCCGATCCCCCCAAAACATCGATCGTTATCAGCCTGATCGAGCCCGCGACTATGATTATCGAGCCCGCGAGAGCCACCGGAGGCGCTCCTCCCCGCCACCGGTCCAAGCCGGCATTGATCGGTACATCCCGGGCCAGGAACCCTTCATGCCAAAATTCACCACCAACCCCGTTGCGAATCCCATGTCACTGGAGTATCAAGTCGGCTTCAACTACTTCGCCGAATGGTGGCGCGTGGAGCAGATTATGAAGGAGGAGAAGGAACGTCTCAAGAATGGTGGCAGGAAACCCGTGCTCAAGGGAGAACGCGAGGCTCGAGAAGAGCGTGGACGAGAGCGCGAGTTGATTCAAGCTGCGTACGACGAGTACAAGGAGAAACTTCAGGTGCAGATGGCCAAGAGCTTCGTGGAAAAACACAAGGGCGAAGAGTGGTTCAAGGAGCGCTACGATCCGGAGTACCGCGATACCTTCCGCGAGAAACTCAAAGGTTACCGCTATGCGATCTATCAGGATTGGGAGCGCCAGTTGGATGATGGTTACTTCGACGAGTTTACCCTTGAAGGTATCTACAAGAGTGAATCAAATGGAGCTGGCGGAGTGGTGGAAAAGGAGGAAGGCGAAACTACTGCAGCAAATGAAGTGCTCGGTGTTGGCGATCTCTTGCCCTGCAAAGGCGGCGAATTACGTGATGAAGGCGCTCTTCAGCCAACTCTCCTCATCAAGACAATTGCTCCCACAGTGAATCGCGAGAAGGTCGAAGAATTTTGCAAAGAACATCTTGGAGAAGGTCCCGGAGGATTCAAATGGCTGAGCATGAGCGATCCCAACCCTCTGAAGAAATGCCATCGCATTGGCTGGGTTATCCTCCACCCGAATGATGAGCAACCGATGGTCGATGATGATCGTGGTGACGGTCGCGATGAGGATGGAGAGGAGGGCGCTGCCGACGAGAAACCTGCTCACGCGCAAGGTTCTTTGGGCACTGCTCAGAAAGCGCTCGAAGCCCTCAATGGCAAGAGCGTGATGGACGAACAACGTGGCAATTTCACTTGCCATGTTGGTGTTCACGAGCCGCCTGCTGCACCTAGAAAGAAAGCACTTTGGGACCTATTCTCAGCGCCCGAGCGCATCGAACGTGACCTTGAATTAGCCCAGCGCTTGGTGAGCAAGCTGGATGGCGAGATGAGCAGTGATGGCGGGGCCAAGAGCGAGGGCGTAGGCGAGTATAGATTTGTTGACGGCGTCTCTAAGATTGAGCAACGTGTGGAGGATTTGCGTGCAAAAGGTTGGCTTCAGCCTCCTGCCAATGCGCCAACCACGGCAGTCAAGCAAGAGCGAGACGCGGATGACCTCGAGGAGGGTGAAGATGAGGCTATGGATGATGAGGATGAAGGCGCTCTCGAGGATGAGGTTGACGACGAGGACTTGCTGGCTAAAAAGAAGAAGCTGGATCTTATGATTGAGTACCTACGTCGGGTCTACAGCTTCTGCTTTTTTTGTGTGTTCGAGAGCGATTCTGTACACGAGTTGATTCGAAAGTGCGCTGGAGGCCATCTTCGTCGCCCTAGAGCTAGTCTCACCACCGCTGCCAAAGCTACCGCGAGGGCAACAGCGAATGGAGAAGCGTTCCCGTACAAGAAACAGGATCCCCAAGACGCGTCTGAGGATGTGGTCATGGATAATGACGCAGGCGAGGCCACCACTACGCCGTTCAAAAAGCCCAAGCTGAGTGGCAAGACACAGCAACAGCTTCAGCGAGCCTTCAACTGGGTGAAGACGTACGAAGAAAAACTTCTCCAACTCCTCGAACCCGAGAACATTGACATTAGGAAGCTTGGCGGAAAGCCGTTAGAGGAGAGCATTGAGGATGAGATGGCCAAGTTTGTGAAGCAAGAGGACGAGGCTAAGTGGCGCTGCAAGGTTCCAGAATGCACCAAGTTGTTCAAGGGGCAACACTTTTGGCGCAAGCACGTGGAGAAGCGCCATGCGGAGTGGTATGACAAGTTGCAGAAAGATGTAAGCGCACTGAAGTCGAATTCCATTGAGAAGTACTGACCTTTTACCAGCTTCAACTCGTCAACACCTATGTCATGGACCCTGCGCGCATTGCTCCTTCACGAAGTGATGCCAATAGCAATGGCCACTTCCCAATGGGCAGTCACGTTGCTGCTACGGGTACGCCTCGCGGATTCAACCTCGCCAGCATGACGATGAATGTCGGTAACGGTGGCATGAACGGCATTGGCGCTTTCAATCCGGCCATGGCCAACTGGGATTCCAACTTCGCCGCTGACGATCGTCACCAGGGCGGGCCTGTTCGCCGAGGTGGTCATCGATTCAACAATCGGACTTCTGGACCCTATGACCGACAGAACCGAGACGGTCGCAACCGCAATGCTGGCCGCTTGACACCTCCCCGTGGTGGTCGGGCTCCTCGCTTCGGTGATGGTGGACCTGGTCCCCTTCAATCCACTCAAGGGCGCTCCATCAAGAGCTACGAGGATCTAGATGCTGTTGGTGCAGGTGGAAGTGGTGAGCTGAACTACTGATTCTAAAAAAGAGGATCAGAGGGGGATTTAAATAGTGGGGAAGAACCAAAAGAGGCTATGTGTAAATTGCAAGCATGTCTGCAGTTCTTCGGGTCAGTGTACAATATGGGGTCACTATGGCGGTGTTACGGATCTCATACTCTATGATGTTTGGGCTGGGTTTCCTTTTCTTCCATCAATCATCTTCTTTTTTTTCTTTAACACTATGTATGCGCGCGCGCGTGTGGGGTGCTTCAGGACTTTAGCTGCTGCAAACTGGTCATGATGTACACCCCTTGCAAGACAGCAGCATCAAAGGTTTTTTTTTGTTCTCAAGACGAGCAGGCTATCAACCAAGCTTTAGGTATGTAGTTCCAATGAACAGTCAGTTCTTGGTACAAAAACATTATGGTTTCGAAAATTAAATCTACATTGATTTTTGTGACGATATCCAGCACTGACAAGACGGAGTTTGCTACGAGATGTGTTTTGGTGTTTTTGATGCCTCCTTCGTTCTGTACTGGGCATGTTTCCGAAGAGTTTCCGAGATCGGATTCGGAATCCCAAGATGATGGGTTCCATGTTTCGTGAGCTGTATATGTAGGAACGTGGTTAGCGGCGCAAGGGAAAGCAGGGAGGACAGAGAGCAAAAAATAGATGATGGGTGGATACTCTAGATGGTGCCAATGGCCAAGTGTTGATGCCAGGGAGAGTCAATGACTGCGGCCGGGCCGTGACGCAAGCCCGCTAGCATGTGGTCTTTCAGCTGGGACTTGGAAATGCATCATCTGCTGTTCCGATTAGCCGTTGGTGAGGCTTTTGTTTGCTCGTTTCCTCGTTTGCTCGCAAAGTAAGCGGAGAGCTTCAGCCACAGGACAGCCCCACCCCGCATTCATCATCACAAGCACAAGCCTCGAGCAACCCACCACCAAGGGGACCGCCCGTCGCCCTCTGCCTCATAAATGAATCAAAACCCTCGCTGTCTGCTCCTGCTGCCATTCTTTCGCTCCTCCGCCCGAGCCCTTGTCTTTTAGCGTGTACTTTAGTTATTATCTCATCGTCATCATCATCATCATCGTCATGCCTCCAGACCAACTGCCTTCCCTTCGCCTCAATGGGGATACAGAACCATCCTCCACCATGGACCTCTCCAACAGCAACTCCGAAATACAGATCCAAGGCATCGCTGCCACTTCGCCCAAACGCCCCGACCACCCCCCTCGAAATGACACTACATACTCCAAATATTCCCTCATGTCGGTCCCGCCCGAGGGCTCTATCTTGACGGGCAAGCAGGAGCATTGTGAGTTGCGCTTACACCTTTCCTCTGGCTTACTTCGAGAACGATCGGCTGAAGGGATCCATTTGCTAATCATTGACTGCATGGCAGACCTCAAGCGCGAACTCATTTCAATGCAGACCAAATTTGAAATCTCTGAACTTTCCTCCCCTACCGCCCTGCAGCGCTTCGGCGCACCCTTCCGCTCAGATGCCGGCGAAGTCGCCCCGGAGGACTCGGAACTCCCTGTCCTCCGCTACATATTCGTACATAATATTCGTAATTTTCCCTTCCTGGACAAGGCGAAGGAGAAGGAGTTTTGGCAAGACAAATTACAAGTGGTATGTTGATGCATTGGATTGTGATGATGCGTTTTACACTGTGAGGGTACCTCAGCTCAAATGCTGACTCCTACCTGTGCCCGGACAGTTCCTAGAGTCGTTTGCCAATAAACAAATATCCTCCTCGGAAGACCGTCTGGAAGAAACGAAGCGCAGGAAGCTTGCCTTGAAGGCGGAAAAGATGGTCGAGCTGATGATGGTATCCGGCATACCTACCGCGTCTGGATACGAGGAGCGCATACGCTTTTCCGAAATGGAGATTGTTGAAACGGGCGCGAACGAGAACGGTCTGAAGATCAATGCCCCGAGCGGTCACTTCATCAATGGCTGGGACGTGAATGTCGCTGGAGTGCGCACCACCTCCATCAAGAAACACCTCCGCTACCACACCCACGCGGTAAGTCTATATTCCGGCTTGGGATGTTTCTTGCTATAGAACTCCAGGCCCAGAACGCCGAGCTTATGGGATGTTTAGGAATACGTGATTCGAGTGAAACAATCTGGGTCGCAAGATTTCTACGTCGGTCGCCGGTATGCGGATTTTGTCGATTTACACAAACGAATACGTCTGGAGCTCCCGGGCAAAGTCTTACCTCCCCTCCCCCGGAAGAACGACAAAGACTCGCTACTACATTCCTCGGTAGATGATGACGCAAGTTCAATATCTTCCGTATCCACAGCAAAGGATGAAGCGCCAGATCCCTATGAAAGCAGTGGTGGAGGCGGGTTGCGCGGCTACATTTTCGGAAACCACAAACGGAACTCTTCTTCTACGTCAATAGGGAGAAAATCCCCCAGGGCTTCCAGTGATCACTCTGGCTATCAACCACCGAGAACTCTGTATCGAGAGGAACAGCGAGTTTCGTTGCGTGCATTTCTACGGACGTTTCTACAGAATGAAAACATTGCGCGTTCCAATGCCATGACGGAATTTCTGACAAAGAACCCCGTGGAAATAAACGAGGAAGAAATGGAAGACATTGAACGACGAAAGGTGATGGATGAGAGGCGGATAGTGGAGCAAAGACAGTTTTACGAAGTGGCGCGCCAGCGAGCAGCGGAGCTGGATATTCACATGGAAAAGTTTCGGCGCGAGATTGTCGAGAGCAATGGTTTGTCGCACCTCTTCCAGGAGATACGGGTGAAGAACAAAATATCAGAGCTGAAGCCGGAATACCAGAAATTCGCCGAATGGTTACGGATAGAAGTCGCTGCTACAATATACCATCTTTTCCTTGCAGAAGATAACTCGCCTGAGCTCTTTGCGCAGGCAAAGCGCATTCACTCTCTTGTCCCGTACGGTGTCCTCAAGAACGTTATCAGGATAGCTAACCCCGCAGCTGTCATGAATGGTGTTTTGGACCTCTTTCTCGCACAGCCCTTTGGCGCTCGTTCACTACTCCAGCGAATGTTCGGCATGGCGATTCACGACGGTGTCAAGTCGGTGCAAAAGTCGCTTGATGCACTCGGTTCCACCAAGATCAAGGATGATGTTCTCTGTTCGAAAATCAAAGCCTTTGTGGAGGCTGACAGCCAAGTTCAAGATGCTTTGCGTCGGGAGGCCCAGGAGGAAAATGTCGATATCGTCGTCGCTATCCTTCGTTCCGACCTCATCAAGCCGGAGTTGAAGCCGGAGCAGATCGAGAGAGTTTTCAATGCTTTTGTAGCGTGGAATACTGCCGTAGAGACCCCAGGCCGGCGACGAATGAGCAGGAAGCCGAGCGAGTACAGCACGCACAGCGCCATGTCGAACGGTTCGGTACACATAGACAAGGAAATGCGGCAAGGCGCCGAGCTATTCGCACACCTCAAGCAATACCTAAAGCTCTGTCTGCGACAGCGAGACAAGCTGATGATGCTCGAGCTCATCGAAGAGCCCACGACCCTCCAACTCTTCCGCGACCTCTTCACCATCTTCTACGAGCCGCTCGTCCGCGTCTACAAGTCCGCAAACGTCTACAACAGCATCACCGACTTTGCCATGTTCGTCGACGACACGATCCGCGTCGTCGAGGCCTGCCAGCGTCAAGACGTCTCGGCGGACCCCAACCAAACCGTACAGGCCTTCATCGACCTCTGCGCGCGCCACGAAGACAACTTCTACAAGTTCGTCCACGAGGTCCACATCCACGACAACGGCCTGTTCGATCAGCTCATGGGTTGGCTGGAGGGCATACTTGAATTCCTGCGCCACGGGCCTGGAGGCGGCGGCAAGCTGGATATGAACGCGCTTTTCCAGGGCGCCATGGACTCGGGCCAGATCGATAAGAAGAAGGCGATACGCGAAATCAACAGCCTGATCAGGTGGCAGGCGGCGCGCAAGAAGTGGCACCAAGACAAGACGCGGCAAAAGATGGCGAGCGGAGGCGGCGACGAACCGGGCGACTTACTGGGCGGCATGGCCGGATTCAAGACGACGGATTTTGGCCTGAACGAGGTAACTACATCCCTTCCCCATCCCCCCTCCCCCCCTGAAAACCCCACTAACATTGTCTTTCTTCTTCCAGATGGACCTCCAAGACCTCGAACTCGACGACGACGGCGACTACTACGACGAAGATACCGACACGGACGCCGACGACGCCGACCTCGACGACCCCATCGAGGCGGAGCGCAAGCGCCGCGCCAAGGCCGCCGAAAAGCTCAGGAGGAAGGCTGGTGAGCCCGTCAAGCCCCCCATTGTCGAGCTCGTTAAGCTGCATCCGAGTTTTGTTAGCATGTTGAGAAGTGTGCTGGCGCAGTAGTTTCTTCTTTGTCGTCTTTTTTTGGGGGGGGAGAGGGGAAGGGATAGGGGGGTGTTGGGTAGAAAAAATTATACGGTTTCTGAGTTTTGAGTTTGAAGTTTTTTGTGTATGTGTATGTGGATTTTGTTCTTTCTCACTTCGATGAGGTTTCCGCTCGTTTTTCGCTTCATCTCTTTTTTCTTGTTCTTGTAAACCCCTCTCCCTCCTTCCCTCCTCCCCTTCCGCCTCTTCCCTCCCTTCCAACCGAATAATGCATGCGGCATATATACCTATACATATATGACTATGTATGGAGGTAAGTAAGTAAAATTCAATCACCCCCAACCCCCCCCCTCCTGGACGCAACAAAAAAAAGGTAGGTAGTTAGTCCTTTTCTTTCTTCTCCCTTTTCCATGTGGCATTGATACAGCACATATAAAGAAATGATAGACTTAAGGGAAAGATACGATCTAAGATGTTTCGGGGGGTTTTTTTTTGGGGGGCGGGGGGGGGGGGGGGTTAGTAAGACGCAAATATGGGGGTTACGGTGAGATTAGGGATATTACTTTTATGCTGTCAACAGGCAATTTGTGCATATGAGTTTATGTTACATGAACTTTGAGATTATGTATGATGCTGTTCTACCGCTTTGGTTAGGGTTTGGTTAGGGTCACTGTGCCCATGTTAGGTTGGTTGGTTAGGTATCTATCTAAGGATATATTTCTAAAGGGGGATGAGTAGTAAGCCTAGTGAATACATATGTAAGAAAAGGAAAGAACAAATGAAAACCAAATATCCATTCTGCAATTTGGAAATGTCCGTTGCGGCGTTTTTCGATTGTATGGCCCTGGGCCTGTCTGCACGGATCTGCTAACAAAACATGCCGAGTACAAGGTCGACTCCGGGGTAACCAATGCGCGAGGGGCGGATCGTGTCGTGAGGGCGTCGCAGGACTGGACTGGTCAACCTGCGATCGGAAACGATGGTCTGCGAAAGGCCGTGCAACTTGAAGTAGGACATGAACAAGTCGACTAGCTCGGGAGTTCCCAAAGACTGAGCGGGGAAGTAGTGTCGACGCTTCGTTAGCCTATCGACGATTACGATGATGTGCTTGTGAACCCGACCTAGATACCGGGAAGGGGGAAGTTGCACTATGTAATCGATCGAGATGTCCTGCCACTTGCCATTGGGAACCGGCAAAGGGTCTCAGATAGCCTTCCCGACCTGGTTCTCTAAAGAAAGAACTCATAGGTTGGGTAAAGCCCAGACACCCACTCATTCCATAAATCGGGAAATTCGACAGAGTGAGGTTCCTCGTTATGCGAGAGACGTTTTCGCAACTCGGCGTCCTCATAGATGATGTGTCGCTCGTTGGTTACAAGACTCATAGCGAAGGATGCGTCTGGGAAACACTCCACGGCTACGTCTGCCGTCATCATCCCTTCGTACTCCAGGTGACCCATATATAGATCATTATCATGGTCCCTCCCATTGATAATATGTATTTTCTTGACATTAGGGAAGTACTTCGGGAGGTCCCAGACTGCAATCCTAGGGCGTGGCTCCGTATAATAATGTCCCCAATTGGAAAGAGTGATTGAGGTTATCAATTTAGCACCAACAGGTGCTGCCATGTCTGAGGGTAGGCACCTATGGAGAGTGCAGGTGCCGAGGGCGAAAGGATAATCTCGTGCCTCGAAATTGATTTGCTTACAGGTCCTGAGAAGACTCAAAGCATTTTCGTGACCGTTTGGCGGTTTCAAGTGGCTAGTGTCATATATATGCCATTCTTGGTTGCCGAAGACGAATTCGTAAATCCGATTTCGGATCTCAGGTGGAAGGTCCAGAAACCGGAAAGAGAGAGTTTTGTGATCGAGCTCCATCATGGCTTCTTTGAGTTTTCGGTTTTCGGTTGATTTCGGTGGTATACGATGGAGAATTCGCTAAGATTATATATATGTTTAGGGTTGTGTTGAGAAGTGGAAACCCTGATTGCTTGAAAAACTACCTACGGGGGCAGGTGGATCCTTATATAGCCTCCCTGCCCTGCTGCCTAATGCAGCGATCAAACGCAAACAGTGAAAGACTCAGATCACGTGACAGGACTATACCCAACAATATGTATCACCGTACGCATTGTGAAGGTACGAAATGTAATAAGGTACGTCAATGTTTATTTACAGCATGAGTGGTATGGCATACTGTCTTGACTGTTGAGGTTACAGGTCAAATACAAATCCCAATAATTGTTATTTGTCGTTCCATCTGTGCAGTACTGCCTTTTATCTGTTTTTTAGTCTCGTCCAGACATTTTTATTTTTAATTTTGAACAATCAGGGGGGGTTCTACCTCAATAAAAGCAAAGATTCAAAAATAAGAAATCAAAAAGGCGGACTACCTTTGATACCAAAAATTGAACTGTGATAAGGGGTTCTCGATATCTTACACAAGGTTACATCGACATTGATACATACTGTACATGAATTGCTGACAAACATCGTTCGCCTCGCTTCATGGAACCAATCCTCGGTAGATGCCTAGAGTGAAGGTGCATCCCGTCCACCAGCTTCGTTCCTTCACTATTTCTTTCATTCTTCATCAGATCTTATTTGATCGTTAGTGTCCGTCAGTCCTTACATTTTCGCCCCCACGAGGCAACTAGGCTGTCCAAGGGCCACCCATACAGACCCACACACACCATAACGCTCCGCCACGATAAAGCAACAATCCTATCTAGCGTGACCATCGACCGGCTGCTGGGCCCAAACTGTTATTATTAGCAAGCGCCACCAGCGCCAGCCGATGCCTGGGAGAGATTCGCTTAGAAAACTTCATGGCTGACGTCCGTTCATATTTTATCTATCAAAAAGAATACAGTAACACGGATATCTAATTCGCCCTTTCTCAGCATTTTATTTCATACGGGACACTATATTTTCTCAGCGTACAGTACACAATCCAATCATGCAGCTTTGCGATTTTTGTGTGGAACATATCCTGGAAAGCTCAGAGTCGTGGGGTTACCACACGTGCTACTCATGTTCGAAGGAAGGTTATGAATGGACTACACCGGTGGAATCAAGCCCGGGAAAAGTTCGCTTTGTAGACGACATAACAAAGAGTGCAGATGAAGAGAAAGCGACGAAATCATGCTGCGTTTTTTGCTGGACACTAAGCCAAGACAGAGATAAAGTGCCCGAACACCCCAAGCCTGTATATAGATGGACTCTCCGGAGTTTGTCAACGATACGAGAAAGTCTCAAGACTGTGGTCGTCACATTTAAACAGGTACCATTAATCAAGAAGGAAGGCAACATCGATTTGGAACAGGCCACCCTGCCAGAGCGCACCTTCTATTTTTTCCCGGAAAAGGACCTGTCACCTCTGCCACCTATTGAAAAATTAGGAAACTCCACCGATCCAGCCAAAAATGGAGGAAGTCTCATAAAAGGATGGATTGAAACATGCAACGAGACACATGCTGAATGCATGAAACGCAAGAAAGCTCAATCCGCATCTGACCAGTTTATTCCGACACGGCTGCTACACATCATTGGGCCCCCGAAATCACCATTCAAAATTATTGAAACCGCAAACACGCCTGTGAGCGGTCCGTATGTCTCTTTATCGCATTGCTGGGGTGGGGATAAATTCGTTGAGCTTCTACCAAACACTAGGGAGCCGTTCATGAAAGATGGTGTGCCGTGGGAATTAATGACGAAGAATTTCCAAGAAGCGATAGAGATTGCACGATTCATTGGAGTGGACTATATATGGATCGACAGTCTTTGTATCATTCAAGGTCCTGACGGTGATTTCTCTTCGGAAGCGAGCAAGATGCATCAAGTCTATCGCAATAGTTATTGCAATATTGCTCTCGTAGATTCACCTAATAGCAGAGGAGGCGCTTTTCGTCCCAGAGAGCCAAGCTATGTTGCCCCGGTAAGGTACGTGCCTAAGGAAGAATCAGCAGTTTTCGGCCAAAAACCCTGGGGTATTGTGGCTGGGGATTTGTGGGACAGAGAACTTCTCAAGGCATTCCTTTACATACGTGGCTGGGTATTTCAAGGTATGGCACATTCACCATCTAAATTCATCTACCAAGTATCTTACACGATGCCAGAACGCATGTTATCACCCCGCATTCTCCACTTTGCTAAAAATCAAGTCTTTTGGGACTGTCCAACCCTAAGCGCTTGCGAGACCTTACCCTCTGGACTACCACAGCCCGTGGATAAAATCGCTAGGCTCGAGAGAAATTGGCGAGCCCGCTTGCAAGAACCAGATGAGCGGACAGGGCCACTCGCAGGAGCGAAGGACGATTCACCCTATGATCTCTGGAAAGAAGCAGTGCAGAAGTATACCAACTGCAATCTAACCAAGGGGAGAGATAAGCTCATTGCAATGTGGGGTATAGCGAAGCTAATGAGAGACGAATTCAAATGCGAATACGGAGCTGGGTTGTGGGAGAGGAATTTAGAGGATCAGTTGACGTGGAGAGTCGCTGAGTGCCATCTTCACGAACGACCCAGTGAGTCCAAAAAGGAGGAGATAGCACGGCCATTTCCCTCATGGTCTTGGGCAAGCATGGATGGGCGTATTGAGGTGCCAGATCAACTTACCGATGCTCCCCATTATACAGCCAAAGATCACTCTGGAGCACCTTTGACGTTTGACCTGGTTGGTGTAAGGCGGGCTGCAACTTCCAAGAGACCCCCAATCAGTGAAAGTCAAGCGCTTGCACAGAATCGCGTCAATAGCGATAGTGTTGTTGAGCTTCAACATAGATACAAAGACTTGGAGCGAGCACGGAAGGAAACTAACGATAACCCTCAACAAGAGGTGATTGATCGAAATCAAGAGCCAAAATTCCACAGTTTTTCGATCCCGATACAAGGGCATGTTTGTCCAGGCACTTTGGAGCAGGATAGTGTTTCTGGTAGTTGGTTTTTACGAGTCGATGGAGTCACTGACGTGGCTATTGCGGCGTTTCCCGATCTGGTGCCAAAGAAACATGATTTGAGTGTCTTTCATGTCGTTTTATCGGCTAAACAAGTTGTTCAAGACAAACAAATACAACAACACTACGAGGAAGAAGAAGAAGAAGCTGTGGGAGAGATTAGTCGTCCAGACAGTGTGTACAATGTCGCCGAGTATGAAGAGGAAATGCCGCCTACCGACGCAGAAGAAAACCAAATCGTCCAGATTGATGGCAGGGGAATCCTTATGAAGGATGTTGGCAACAATCACTTCCATCGAACTGGAGCGTTTAGTTTCCGCAATATGAGTTTGGAGGAGTTTGCAAAGCTCCAAATGAGTGACAATCAAGCAAACAAAGGTGCCGGACGCAAATTTTGGCTTGACTAAAGTGCAGTTGAGTAATCATGTTATATTGCATTTACTGTATCCTTGAAGCGCAATTTATATCAACTTGCGTCACGTACTAGGAAGTCATTTCCAAGCTCGCGTGCCCTGGCGAACCACAGATCGAAACACGAAGTCACGGTTAGACTCCACCGTTGTGACGCTACGATGTAGTTTGGAAGGCGTAATTTCGCCAGGCTCCTCCGTAATTGTCAGCGGTTCAAATCGAGCTTTTTCCACTCCCGGTTCGGACATATCAGATACGTCGTCCTGGTCGTCATACGGTAGTGCTTGACCCGCTTCATGTAATCTTTCATCGTATCTATTAAACACGTATTCATGAAACGTTGCGCTATAGATTTCCGCGCTTGGAATTGCTTCACCCTCTGAAAAACAAAGTAAACCTCTAGCAGCTCTGAATACGTCTTCACCGCTTCGAAAGTCTTGCTCTCCATGGTCTTTGAGCCACTCTCGCAACAGAGGAATCGGAACCCCGTCAGGCCAATCATATCGACTAGAAGCTGCAATTGACGTCAACGCTAGGCGCCGTTTCGATGGATTTTGCTTCTCCACGGCCCCAACAGCAGCGCCTAGTATGGAGACGATATTGGCTGGTAGTTGATGTCTCCGCTGTTCCCATTCTTCGACGGATTGTAACTCATGCACAAAGTCAAGTCTTGCCTTGGTGAATCCAATGTGATAGTTTACCAGACTCTTGATTTTTAAGACTATTTCCAGAGCTATGCCGGGACTCTTGTGGTTCCGTATGGATAACCCTAAGGCTGAGAGCGGAGGCTTTGAAACCGAACTGTGTAGTCCGATATCCCCGTGTTCCCGTTCGAGGTTCCAACGTATGTAATCGTCTAGTGGCTTCTCTGGAGGGGAAATGTGTATGCTTACATAGTCGTATCGTTCGCTCATGGACCCTCTACTTCCACTGCGAAACTCGTCAGTTTTGGACACAATTTATGAGGCTATGAACTCACCATGCGTCATTTTCGCAGACTCTGCCATGAGCTTTACAGTCCAGACACAATACCGAGAGACAGCCATCACAGTTGTAGTACATGTTGAGTCTTTCTCTGTCGATTTCATCTAGAGGCTCGTCATCTTCGTCGGGGTCTCCGGTCTTTCCGTGCTCTGGGTGGTCACACTTGGTCACGAATTGTTCAAAGATGGCGATCCTGGAAGTTTGTAATACGTGAACGCCCATGTTCCGCAACGTGACGAGTTCCGTTTCCAGCAGCATGATCAAAGCCTCACTGCAGAGATCGAATCCATCGAGAATCAGGAAAGCTCGAAAACTTTCCTTGCGACTTCCTAACAATTTGTGCAGCGCTGTGCGCATCAATGATAGTCTTATATTGGCACGCAAACCCCCATTTTGGTTGAAGCGTGCTTCCGTATACTTCTGGTAATCTTCTTTCGAGGGGTTGTCGTCAAACACAGGAGACCCCACCAGTCCGTAGTACACAGCATGCAGAAAGTCCTCTAAGAAACCTAGCTCATTCGATACAACGTCGTCCTCGGCGAATAGCGTCACCACTGGGTGACCGGTAGATTGAAATTGTTGCCTTAAATGCCTAGCGACGATGGTGGCTAAGGTGGTCTGTGCCAGGTCAGCTTGGGCATCATGTCCGTTATGCATTGTTGCAACACCTTTCCCGCCCCAGGGTCGCCGACGCAGTACAGCTGCCAGTTCACAGATTCCTCGCTCCATCGCTTGAATTCTTGAATACCAAATATCCAGTCGCAAAGGGCTGGGAATATTTCTGATGAAATCGGTTTTGCTAGTTTGAGGGTCGGATGTTCCCAGCTGTGCGGGTGGCTGCTGGCGACGGCCATTTCGGTGTTTGTGTTCAGTGGGCTGGCTTCTCTGTTGGACTGTACGGTTACTGATCAGTAAATACTCTTACACGCCCTACTCATCACAAGCTATTAGTGGGTCTGATCTAGACTGCATTCATACATAATAGGAAGATATTTCTACTACCTTTGTATGCATGTAGAAGTAACTAATCTGCATAAGCGCTAGTCGATGACTGGGCATGAAGCTGAGATCTACTGGGATATCACGATATGTAGTGCAAGGGGCCGTAGCATATCGGGCGACTAGTATAGGGAAGGAAATTTACAGTTGATAACAGATGAAACGATTGACTAACCTTACCTGACAGGCTATGCGACCTCTGAATACTGTTGATCTAATCGTTATTCGCATGCTCCGGGCGCTTTAAATTTGATACGCAAAGCTCTGTTACATGCAACCAACGTACTTTGGGGTCCAAAACCTCAAGTGTCACTGTGGCTGCGGCGCTGCGCACCATCTTCGTATATACGGCTGCGGAAGGAATAGCTTATTTGACTAGGGGTGATGAGAGAGAATGGGGCTGAAATGGAGAAATAAGCTTAAAGTCAGGTATACGGCTTGCTCCCATGGCTTTGTTGACACTCTTGTCGATTTCTTGTTTCTTTTTGACGGTCGTTCTTCGCGTGCGAGATGTTCATCTCCAAAGTCGCTCTTTTTGCTTGTATAGCAGCTGCGCGCTCGCTTCCTAACAAACTTCGGGCGCGAAATGATCCCCCTGCAGCATCTGGTACTCCTACAGCACAATCAACAATATGTGGAGAAATTGTTACGGCAGTAGATACTGATGGTAGGCGCATTTGATGTTAATTCTATCTATTGAATCCTATACTGACTTGGTCAAGGATTCACCGACTTCTGGGCGCAAGATGCATTCCAATGTTTAACCAGTGTACCCTTCAATCCCGCCGTCGCCACCAGGTTTCTCAAGTACTGGAACGACACCGTTCAATTTCAATCCACCCTTGCCTACCTCAAGAACCCACCAGCAGGATACCAACAACCCGCAGTAGATGTGGTGAAGGAAGTCGCCAAGATTCAAGAGCGCATCGATTCGGGATACTACACCAACCAGTACAAATTTGAAAGCGAGTTCCAACTACTCACTTATGCTCTGCACGATGGCCACGTCCGAATGGTCGCCGGTGCTCTGTCCGCCTTCACTTTTTCCGCCCCTTTTGAAATTGCATCCGTCTCCATCGATGGCAAGAGCCCGCCTAAGATCTACTTCACTTCGGACATTCTTGATGTACGTACGCAGAACTGGAAGCCGTCTCCCATTAAAACGATCAACGGGGAAGATGCGGTAGAGTTCTTGACCAAGTTCGCCGCACTGAATTCGTGGGGTTACGTCGAACCTCATGCCGAGTGGAATGCCCTTATGTCGTCGCCAGTGCAAGACATCTTGGGAGGAGGAACAATCTGGTCTAGTGGAACGACCTTCTATCCCGGCAGCAACCTGACGGTGCACTTCGAGAATTACACGGCTGGCGACAATAGCACTATCTATGATACCATTTGGCTTGCGCAATACAATGAGTTGGCCAACTACACAGGACCTCTGACCACGGGAGGTGATTTCTACAACTATTTTGTACTTGGACTTGAGCCTGCCTCCTTCAACGAGAGCAACATCGTGTTTCCGGAAGATCTAGACCCTAAGTTGGCGGCTGGAAACTGGTCAAATGCCAGCTTCGAAGCTTTCCCTGAAAATCCTGCGATAGCACAATACGATCTTGATGTCTACCACAACGGCCTTGTCTCTGGGTACTTCTACAAGGATATCTCCACCGGCGTGCTGAGTCTGCCCAGTTTCGATGCGTTCTCCGAGAGCATTGGGAATTATACCGACACTGTTACAGACTTCATCATACAAGCCTCTGAAGAAGGTCTCGAGAAGATTGTCATTGATCTTCAGAGAAATACGGGTGGTGCCGTGCTCCTGGCATACACTACTTTCAAATCCTTCTTCCCCGATCTTTACCCATTCGCCGGCAGCCGGCGACGTAGCTTCCCTATGGCCAACGAACTGGGATCTATCTCCTCAGCCGTGTGGGATGCTATAGACGAGAATGACGAGGAGCTGGGTCCGTATAAACAATTGACTGCCGCGGACGAATGGGTAATCACCAATCGAATCAACAGTGCTACTGGACGCAACTTCACCAGCTGGGATGAATACGCTAACGGTATTTCCGATAATGGTGACAAATTCTCATTGGTACAACAATACGACCTGGCGAATGTAGCCTTTGATCGTGCTGCTTTTCAAGAATGGCTTCCCACTATGTACCTCCCGAACAAGACGGCGTGGGGGATCAAGGAGCGGCTCTTCAACCCTGAACAGATCGTCATCCTCACGGATGGAATTTGTTCGTCGGCATGCTCTCTGCTCATTGAAATGATGACTCGAGTTGGTGTCCAAACAGTCGTCGCAGGAGGCCGTCCCCAGCCTGGCCCGATGCAAGCGGCCAGTGGAAACCGCGGCGCTGCCATCTACCCGGCCACCGCCCTCGACGATGACATCAATGGAACTCTAATTATTTCCAACTACATCGATAACACTATGGTCAGCAGCCTTCCGCGTGTTCGAGAAACCGGGATGAACATTCAATACGCTACTATCAATCTTCGCGACCAGATCAGAAAAGACGATAAAATCCCCCTGCAATTCAAGTACGAGGCTGCAGATTGCCGCATCTACTTTACCTTCGCCAATTTGTACAATACTACGCAGCTTTGGCACGACGTTGCCGCCACCATGACTGATAAATCTCGATGCGTAGAAGGCTCGACCGGTTTCTCAACTACCAACAACACAACCCCTTCACCACCTCCTAAACGCTCGAACGTATCCCCCACGCTCGATGACAACAGTCACACCGTCGATTCTGCCGCTTTTGACGATACGCCAGATGAAGGTCTGCAAGCGGGGACAGGAACGGACAGTAGCCAACCTTTTGCGTGCCCTGCAGACGTCCAGGTCGGTCAGAGGTGCGGCCAAACCAAGGCTATCTGTCAAAAGGTTTCCGTCAACTGCGCAGAAGGGAAAAAGTCATTGAACGTCTGCATTCCTGATTGTACCTGCCAGGGAAATGCATGTAATTGCGTGGGCACATGTCAACTGACCCCGGGTGTGGAGCGCAAAGTCAGTGCCAACCCTGGTATCAATGTCAAAACTCCTGGGAGTCACGGCAAATGCTATCCAGACGGGCTTGGTACAAAGAGGTTAGGGTGCAAAGCAAGCTTTCCGCAGAGGCCACGCTAGTAATTGTCAATGATAATTAGAATTGGATAGATGGTCGACTGATCAATTAACGCCATGTAATGTTTAGAATGCGATGTTTATATATTTCTGAAATGTAATAGACTTTTTTCTCCTCCAAAATTCAGCACATCTTCTAGTACCTAGTCATTGATCAAAGGAGTAGTTCTTTCCTAATCCACTCTTGTCGCGCCTTCTGCAATATCCTGTCCAGTGCTCTTTCTTCCTTTATCATACTCCTCCTCACTCCCTACTTCGCTTTCCATATCGCTCAACAATCCATCCCACGCCTCATCATCGCCAATTCCCCCGTCAACACGCTCATCTCCGTCTTTTTGAACACCGGAACTACTTGTCCCAACGCCCCCGTCGACCTTGACATTAACAAACAAAATCCAGAGCCCCAAATCATAACTAATCCGGCAGAACCCGGTCGCCACAAATGCAGCCCAAAATCTGTCGTGTCCGGCCAAGAGACCTGTAATGGAAGGTCCGACCGACGATGATAAAGTCCGCAACATGCTTGTAATGCCCATGGCGCCGGTGCGCTCCTCTGGTTTCACTACGGCGGCGATGAAGGCCGTGCGAGGCGCCTGGTCCATCGAGTTCAGTGCCGCACGGAACAACAGTAATGCAACTGTCCAGCCCACGCTGCTTGGTAACGGGATAAAAGCACTCGAGATGCTGCTAGGCAAATGAGTGAAGACCATGGTATTGATCAAACCGATACGCCGCGAGATAGGACCCGCAAATATGGCGCCGATGGCGCAGAGAAATTGCGAGGCTGAAGTAATGTCGCCGAGGGTGGATTTGCTCAAATGAAATTTTTGATCGACATAGTAGTTCATGAGGGAGTAGGGCGTCATGCCGTCGGCGAGTGAGTCAACCGACAAGAGGATCCAAAGAGGAAACATGATTCGACGCGTAGGTTTTGAGATTTGCGAGAAATAGGACTGCTTCTTTTTCGATGGAACACGAAGACCTGCACGTTGGGATTCGGTGGAGGCAGCGTGGTCGAAGCCACCAGTGGTGGATGGTGTCATAGCCTCTAAGAGTACCTCTTCTTCCTCCTCATCGCCGTTGGAATTCCTGCTTGGTCTATCTCGTTCTTTCATCTCCTGCTTTTCACCCAACGCCTCGCATCGTCCACTCAGCCCAAGGCACAAAATGCAACCTATTAATCCGAACGCCGCATACCCCCAGAACAGAACATGGTACGCCTTTTTCACATCTCCACTGCTTTTCTCAACCCAGCCCACCACCCGTCCAGCCACCTCACTTCCTATGGCACCCGACATGGTCGTCGCAGTGACATACCAAGCCAGGACATCACTTCTCGTCTTCTCATTCGTCAATCCGCTCAGAATACTCTCTTCTACCGCACGAAACGGTCCAACATCCCCGCCAGTTACACTGATCACGCCGAACACTGCAGCACTCAGCAAAATCCAAAAGTTTTCGGTGAGCGCAAAAACTGTGCCGGAAGCAACCATCATGACGGAACCGAAGAGGAGAATTTTGCGACGTCCGAGTCGGTCAGCAACGAGACTGAGGACAAGTGACAGAATGACATCGCCTAGGAGAGTTAGAGTCATGAAGAGACCAATTCGGGTGTCTGGGAAAGACAGCGAGGAGAAGAAGAGGGCGAGAATCAGTGAGGGGATCCCGGCAGAGAACATTCGGAGGGACCGAAGTGTGATGATGAGGTAGGCATCGAGGCCGGTCTGCTGAAGGGAATGGAATCCCAAAAATCGAGAAACTCGCACGAGGAACGGAGGTGCCATGCTTGGAGCTCGTGCCTCTTTTATCGCCTACGGAAAGGATTTTTGAAAATCGTGAATTCTGAGATTGATGTCCAATATCCTAGGGAACGCCGTTCCATACGACTCCAGTGCACAGACTCCGGTGAATCCGTGATATCAAAGTGGGTGAGAAGAAAAGAAGAAAAGAAAAGACGATTTGTCAGAGGCAAAAGATGTAAATCATGCAATCCCACGAAGATGCAAGGGCTACTGCAACTGCTAGTCCCAAAATTCACCACCCCTCGGGGACATTTCCGCCATTCACGCCTTTGCATGCTTCTCCAGGTGTTTTGCTATTCCCGTTCCGCGTGCGGGTGTATCCACTTTAACCCCGCAGGAAGCACCTAGCGAGGTTACGTCATCCAAGGTTCCGATAATGAAATACTTCGGTGGGCATGTAGTTGTGTTCTTTCAACAAGAAACAGTTTGTTGATTTTGATGTTCGGTGAATGCTAGTAGTCTACGGTACCGTTCTAATTTCCTCAGCAACCGCTGCACAAAGCTCGACTGTGACTCCAGCGCCAGATAGCACGTGAATCCAAAGCCTTTGCGTATCGCTCAAACGATCATTTTCGCTCTTTACTTCCGCAAATTTGACCTGTCCCGTGACCTTTTTCCCGATCTGGGCCTGATGAAGTCTCTCTTTGTCAGCCAGCCCATCTCCATCAGTGTCGACTTTCCATAGGAAGAGGTCTGGCACTCCGCCGCCGCGCTGGCCGTACTCTTGCGCCATGACTTTACACACTGTTGCTAATGCTTCTCCATCAAAGCAATCTGCAATTTCGAGAAGATCATCGATATCAAATGTCCAATCGAGGCCCACTACGCAGGTTCGACGTTCATGATGTTCATCGTAAACTCTCCGCATAATGCTCGCAGCATCGCCATTGGAGACTTCATTTAATCGACTGTTTATCTCGCTGAACCTGCTAGGGTAGAAAGCATCTGTGTGAAGATCGAGCGGGCAGGTCTGAAACTGCGTCTGGAAGACGTTGGGTATGTAGATGAACATGATGTCGAAGAAAAGGTAGGCGAAGAGCGTGCGCAAAATGCCACCCTCGCTGTGGTATCCTTTCCATCCTTGGTTTCGATAATGTGAGAGGCACATTGTTTCAACACTGCATTCGCCATCTTCTCGGGGATCGATCCAGATTGTTTTCATTCCTCGTCTGCCATTGACTCGAGAGAGTGGCACCTCGCGTTCAACGCGGACACCTTTGAAAGTCACTTCCACCGGTTTCGTAAGACGCACGTGCGAGAAATCATGCCGTACACGCTTTACCAAACGTAGTGAATTCTCCAATTTGGTGATGCGTTTCTGAAGATCATAATGATGTATGATGTGCACAGCGTTGTCTTGGAGGCCGTCTACACAGGTCTGTAGAGCTATGTTCTTCCAGTGTTTCTTCTGTGCTTCCTCGTTACGTCCTTCTGAATCGCTAAGTGCAGCCATGTAGTGTTCTTCCAACAACGCTTTTCTTTGGTACCAAGCCCCTCGTCGGGAGTGATGGAAAAGTCGTTGCTGCAGTAGTTCTGTCAGCAGTCCGTGTTCACGTTTGTACTCCTTCCGGCGAGCCAATACCGATGTGGCTTTGTGTATTATTCGTGTGTATACCCATGCTGGCGACAGACGTCGCAGGTAAGCGCCTTCGCCACTCTGGTAAATGCTGTCTTCTTTCTGCTGTTCCTCACCGAGAAGAGCTTTCCACCTCGGATAGACTTCTTCGAAGGTATCGAGAATCTCTTGATATCCCTGTTCTGTGGGTCTTCCGTTGAATTCTAGAATGCTATCGATGCGAAATTGGGTACGGATCGATGCCTCGAACTCGAGCAGAGCTGAGCGGGATGGGAAGATATTCGCAGATCGAGACACAATGTAGTCGGGGAAGTTTCGGCGGGCCATTTTCGCTAGAATAATTGTAGTGAGGGACTTTTCTGTCCATTCTGTCGAGCGATAGAAGACGAGATGTACGCGTTCAAACAATTTGAGCGACGCGGTTGAAAGTCGGATGCACGGTCCTGTCTCACTCATGATTTTGCGGGTGTAGTGTGCGTCTCGGTTGGAATGAGATGATGTATCTTCTGTCAATTCACTGTCGGGCGTGTCCGGTCCAAAGCCGGACGCTGAAGACCGTCGCGAGCTCTCCGTGTCCGATCGCTTCAAGCCTACATACCCTAACCCCACCTGTCTCTGACTAGTTCGCCTCAGAGCTTGCAACAACTCCTTTTTGTTTCTCCCTTGTACTTTTGCGTCCTTAGCCAGAGTTTTGAGCTCATCCAATTTGAGCAAAGATGAAGCTTCTTCGAGTGTGTTGATTTCTTTGTCCGACCTATCTGCAAATGTGAACGAGCTGCTTAACGTGGTGCCAACTGGTGGCTCCAGTTCGCCCGGGTATGATTCCACCTCGGCAGAAGACGAAGGGAGATTGTAGTCACGTTGTAGGGTATCTACGGCAGTATCGAGGTCTGTTATGTCGCTGTGGTAGTTTAGGCTGTTTATGCGGTGCCACGCCGAGGTCTTTCGGAGAAAAAGCCGTACATACCTAGGACAGAACTTAGTCAGTACATCTTCGATCCGTATTTTCAATAAACTCAACTTACAAGTACTGCGCTTCGTAGTTCAAATCCCTCCATATTCGAAACACCTCCCTCTCAGCCTCATCGAATAGGTGACTCTCTTCATCCAGCACTGTATCCAGTGCAAGATTGAATGCATCCACGTATATTGAGCTCTTTCCTCTGACCCACGTACGGTCCTCCAGCCATTTCTCAGTTTTCTCTTTATCCTCGGGCTGTGAGGACTTGAAAACCTCGTACTCCTCAATTGCCGCAGCATCAATGCTCACAGGCGGCAATGCGCTCTCCAAATCCGTCTTTTGTTCTTTCTCCTCTGATTTATATGGATCCCGGTAATCTTCGGTGTCGGATTCTGGAGGCTCGACATTGGTAGGCTTGCTAGGAATATTGCGTTTCTTTGATGGGGATGGGTTGGGCTTTTGCCGCTTTGTTGGTGGCTCATTCTCGTCGTCGTGGGAATTCGCAGTCGCTTTTGTGTATTTTATGAAGTTGGTAATCATCTGGTTGTGTATAGAGGTACTGCGAGGGTTGAGTGCCATGGCTCATTGTTGACGACTAAGTGTAGGCTGCTCACGCACCCCTCGATGATTCGATTACGGCGATCTAAACTAAGAGGCCACGCGTGTGCCACGCGCCTATCAGAACGCGGGGTCACGGGGCTAGATGATCCAGTCCAATTTGAGATTAGCCAGCTTCACCACCCACTTCACAATACCGGTGACTTGCGACAATCATTTTCATTTGCACAACTCTCATTTCGTTGGAACAGAATACTGAATGATGGTATTTGATGATATATCTTTATCAAATTGGTAAGGTTGGAGTGAACGATAAATTATAGCACTCTGCTTCCGATGTTCCGCCATCCGGGACCTACAATATCGCCCATGAATTCGGATATATACCTAGGTATTTGGTGATATACGCCTACATTCAATCTCCAAGAGCCTACCACACTGTGTAAATCAAGTCCCTGGACATAACGACAGCACTAATCTTGCGAAAAGCATCTATTATAATGATATCCAACCTTAGTTTATTGCCAACTCAAGCTCCACTCGCCCCCTCTTTCCCCCCAAAGCGCGGTCCATCCCAAACACGCCGGAATTGTCGCCAAAGGCATTACAACGTGTTTGTGTTCTTAAACATTATAGCTCCTCTATCTGGCTTGATGAATCAACGCTGACCAAGACCTTCATATAGGTGGCTAATTCAAAAGGTAAGCAGAGGGGATAGTACACTGTATATGTCACGCATTGTGTATGTAAATGGAACCCATTGCATATATCACGCTACTTCGAATGCAACATTGATTTGCCAACAAACTAGCGTTCCAAAATAAATGATGTTGACAGGAGAAATAGCGCCGACTTCTATTGACTGTCAGTCCATGTGACGTTAACAGTTCCAACGCTAGCTCTTTGAGTTATGCCGTTCTCATCCGCCCGAGCGTTGCAGTATCTAAGATTAGGTCTTCACAGCCTCCAGTTTGTGGCAACAAACATCCGATGATATGGGTTGCGAATGACGTAGCCGCCGTAGCGAAAGCTTGGCGAAGCTTAATTCCTTCTATGACCAAGCTCTCCTTACATCAATTGATACAAGTTATAAAGGTGAGTTCACCAAATATGCATGGTACATCTATTATTCAAGCATGCCAGAATGGATATTGATGAGGTACAACAGTTGCGTTCAAACATGACAATCCTCAGACAAGAAGAATCTACCACGTTTTTCTAGAAATAGATTTCGGTGCCGAAGAATCGGATAGAAGCAACTTTCCTGGAAAACCGGTAAAATTTCGATCTTTTGGGAAGTTGTCGCCGCTTTTTCTTTGCAGATCCAATACTCTTAAGGCCGATCAATAAGTCGACGTTGGACGAACTAACCGTAGCGAGTATAGACATTCTAAACCAACACCCTTGTATGCTCTGTATTCATCTGTGCAATTTGGTAACTAATTCACGGCAATATCAATTCTCCATACGGCTCACGACAAATTAGCGCCTTATCAAGGTCTGTCAAGCACTATAAAGATACGGCGGAAAGCTCTCCGACCTGCACAACACATCTCAACATCCAGCAAACTTGTACCTCTACAGTAACCCCTTGCTCTTATCGCTATTCCAAACGTTCAGATCCAACAGCAAATAATTCGCAAAAATGCAACTCCTAGCTGCTGCTGCCGCCGCCACCTCGATTCTCGCCGCCACTGCTTCTGGTGCAGCAATCCTGCCCCGCGACAATGTTTTCGAAGTATCCAACTTCTACGCCAACTGCGTCCAACATAGCGTCATGTGCAAGTAAGTTGAGAAAGTTCATTCTTTCCTACAGAGATCTCAAGCCAGCGAGCTCATTTGGGAGATGAAGGAAGGGGACAACTTTGAGCTAACGTCTAGAAGCTACCAGTTTTCTGTTCTCTACCCTAGCACTGGCGAAACCATTCCCGTGAACTGCTCCGCAACCCTCTCAAGCCCCGATGGAAAGCTCCCGCCCGTCACAGACGGCGACTGCCTGCTTTCATCACGTACCTTCGATGTAGCGAGAAACGATGGAGGCCTGGTTTTGAGCGTCAAGAACCCTGTGTCACCCAGCACAAACATCACCGGCGTTCATGAGATTCCGGCTGACCAACTTGTGGTTGAACAGAGCGGCGCGAGTCAAGCAGAAAAGTATATTGGGCCCAAGGAGTTCGGATTGGCGTATGCTTCGTAATGGTAGGAGAGTGAATGCGTGTAAGAATTAACGGGTGGTGGTAACCAAGGCGAATAATTATGTTTGGGATTTGAGGCCATAGAATTTACCCGAATAAAATGTTTCCATTTCAACTCTGATTTTATCTCGAGAATTATTTACCTGTGTACATGTCTTAGTCAAGGACGTTACCTGTGATTTCTTCTACCTGGCGTCGATATCGTGAATGATTTTATCTATCATTTTAATGTTGCGAAGACAAAAATACTGTTCAATCATTTCGATAATGCTGATTCTCTATTCATATACCGTTAATGACAATAAACGAACACGAGGAAGCTTGGCCGCATACGATAAAACCCCACCATTCGGACCAGGCCCCAGCGACTCTCGCAACTTCATCACATGTTTCCCGACCACACATTACATGTATACATCATGATGACATTTGTCCAAGTATACTGGAACTCATTACATAATTGAACTACCACCTTCAAGAAACCATGGGTCTTCTCGACTTACCAGACGAAATTCACCTTAAGCTTGCCAAGTACATCCGCCGGAAGCAGCAAAACAGTCACTACGGGATAGCTATGTCCTGCAGAAGGCTTAACAATATCTATACCCCCTTTTTATACTCTGAACCCCGCCTTGACCACAAGCCTTATTTGTCAAATGTCCATAAATTCGTCCGCACCATCGAGATCAACCCCTCGACAAAGCAGCTTATTAGGGCCCTGGACATAGACGTTTTGTATACGGGACAGCCTATCAATACCGGCCCCCCCATCAAAGTAACTGGCTGGGAAGACATAGTTCTCAACGCAGTAAAAGAACTTGGGTCTGGTTTCGACGATTCATCGCAATGGAAAGATTGGCTCCTCCAGAGTCATCTCCCGTACACGATAGGGTTGGCGCTGCTGAGGATACCACAGCTGGAACAGCTCACGCTATCCGTCATCAATTTGAAAAACATCGCAAGCGAGTACAACTTGAGTTTCCACGAAGTGTTCCACGAGATACCCACAGAGATTGTCCTGGACAAGTTGCCCCCGGCGCGCTATATGCGATCTCGGAGATCAATCAGCTCGGTCCAGTTTGCCTTCACATCAGTTACCAAAGTCAAGTTCGTCGTACCACGCGTCCCGGAGTGGTTTGCTTTTCGACAGGCATATGACAATGGTATAAAATCTGCATTTAATACCATCACATCAATGACCATCGAACTCAGCCTTCCACTCGATCGTTTTCCTATAATGACGCTGCAAGACCCCCTGCACGCACTCATCCACCTGCGCACCTTCAAAGCGAAATTAGTATGGATCTCATATAAACAAGAACAATTTAGACTGCAGACACTTCTGTGGCTCTTCCCCCATGCTTCTCCGCTGGAGACTCTCGCTATAAGCATGAGTAGCATGCCTCACATTCAACCCGGCACCATTACACCCATCGAAAGTCTACAGATGTTCGACTCTTTGCGCCATTTAAAAGTCGCGCAATCTGCGCTGCATAAGATCAGACCCGAACCCACGCCGGCCAGGGCCCTTTCGCACCAAGTGTTGGCCCGGGTGGAGACGTTGAAGATCACAGGCGCTGACAGTAACTGTCACTTGATTGCCGCCGAGCTCTGTGAGCACCCAAACACAGCTTTGAGCCTGCGACACGTGTACGTCGAGTATCAGACACCCCAACATCTTGGAGATGATGACGAGGGACCCTGGGCAGACCTAGCAAAGAGAGGAATTACAGTCGTACGGAGCGTAGAAGGAAGAGGAGTTCGGAGCATTTAGAGTCGAGGAGTGCATAATCTTGCTGTCGATATGCAACTTCCGTAGTATTTACGACTCGGTAGTGGCAGATGAAGAGTTAGATAATTGATGGCATAACGTATCAAACTGTTGGAATTGCTAGTTGCAAGGACTCATGATTTTGACTCATTCAATTTCCGCATCGTGACATCTTGTAACCAAGTCTTCTGAGATAGCATCTACCACTCCTTTCCAGTAGCTACGTTTGAATGGCTATAAGGCGTTAGAAGAAGCATTTTAAGATATGCACATTGATTAGGGGACTACGCGGAGATACTCGACACCCTATAGCCAGCGTACAAGGCCGGTCAATAAATTCTGAAAACAAGCCATGTAACAAAAAAACGGGACCACCTTAATTATGAAAATTCTAAACGTATACGAGTACTGACTATATATATGCTGCGGGGTATCATTCCGTTGCCAATCGAACTCACCCAGGGGAAAGAAAAGCAAGATATACGCTATACCAATGAAAATAAAAATCCTCAAACTCGTGTACTTGTCTGTAGAGTGTGAAATGCTACAAATGCCGGAAGAAAGCAAGTTAAATGCATTAATGCGTGCGCCGTGAATGCGGAGCCAGTATCACAGTTCAGGGTCTATCTCTTTTACCGTTTTGATCTGAACTTCCAAATCCTTATCGCCTTCCCCGCCTCCGCCTTGGACCTGTTCTCTGGCTCGTTTGTCCCACTCCCCTGCCGACGTATCGATTTTTCTCGACTCGACGTTGCTCGGAGAGTCTCTGGGCTTGTAGAACTCTTCCTCTTTGATGTCAGAGCATCCCCGCGGTACTCTGCAGAGGTTTCTGGCTTCTGCTGGAGCAGTCTTCCAGATGACTTCCCTAACCTCTTTACCAACTTTTTCGATAGCGTCCATGGCCCAAATGACGTCGAGGTGCTCGTAGCCTTCGATGATCTTGGAGTGAACGACATCGACGTGGGGCTCGCGGTTCCGTTCGAAACGACGTAGTAAACGTCGGCCATCGACCAACTCGTCGGCGCCGCAGACCCAGAGAGCAAAGGGTGGGGTTTTGGGACCATACCAAGCGTAACGGGCGCGTGAAGCCTCGTCATTTCCGTCCGGATTGATCCCACCGGGTGTATCGTCTTCGTCATCACTGTCGGAAGGAGTTGATAAATTCTGCTTGTTCCCTTGCTCCTCCAATTCGTCTTCTTTGTCCTCGATGATCTTCTCTTCACGCGTGGTGAGGATACATTTCTGCTTCGCAAAGCACTCTCGTCCTAGCCACCAACGCATACTTTCTGCACTCACATACACAGGTGCAAACTGGAACATGCGATCTCTAAGGTCCTTCTCCCAACGCGCATCTGACCAGTTGAAGAGGAAAGAAAAGACCTGGTATCCCATCGCTCCATACAACTTTGGTGGTAAAATAGCGTGCATAGTCATCATGAAAGGGATGAAAGCATGTATACCGAACATTGCACGAAACATGCCTGGACTGATGACGCGCATGAATTTGAAGTACATCTTGCCGATAAGTGGACCCGCATAAGCAGCTGGAGCAAGAGCACAGAAGACACTGATCTTTTCACTTATGTCTGGTCTCTGTTCCTTGGCGAGCGCCACTAGAATTTGTGTCGTCCCCTGGCTGTGCCCAATCAAACCCAGCTTCGAAAACCCGGTTTCGGCCAAAACGCGTGATATGAGGGCAGGAAGATCAAGGACGCCCATTTGACGAATATTCCATGCCCACATTCTCGGGTCACTGTATTCCAGTAGGGTGTGTCGGGGCTTAAAGCCGCATCTATTGTTACCCAGCCAGACGTCGTAGCCGGACTTTGCGAGAAAGAAAGCAAGACTGTCGTCATCGTTTGTGCAATAGGCCCCAGCGGATTGTAAGAGCCCATGTATAAGCAGCACAGGGTATTTCTTGTCGCCTGGCTTATAGTGCGAGCCAGGAGAGTTCTCGGAATGTCGAGCGTCTTGAAATATTTCTGGAGATCTTGGGTTCCGCTGAGAAGAAGCCGTCCGTACGTACTCGCGGGGATTATAGATATGCCACAGCTCTATGATGAAGCCATCCTCCGTCTGGACATCGAATATTTCGCAATCAAGTCCGGCTCGGCGAGCATAATACCGTACATCGCAAGGAATTTTATCTGGGCCACCTTCGAGGGGTATGAATTCATCGGAGTCAGTTCCTTTCTCCCCACTATTAATCGATTCTTCCAGAATGCCTTGCTTCCCTGCCTTCCATGCATTTTCTGCAACGCGTCTAGCTCGTCTCCGTGTCTCTTCTTCGTGGTAAAAGGGTCGGTTCTTGTCCGGATCTCTCAAAGTAATACGCATCCACAAACGCCTGGCTACGTCAGGTATGCTTGTGAATAGCGCACCCAGAATGATGACTCCAAGGAAGCACAGAGATAATATCGAGGAAGAGACCCGGAAGAGCCAGCAATGAAGCCTGCGCATCAAGGTTGGTGGCCCATACATGGGTAACGGGGGGAATAATGGGTTTGTCCTGGAAGGAGGTTTCTGACTGTCCAAGGGCGCATCAGTCTTGCCTCCCCCGCGCTCTTTTTCAATTATTGTGTGTGCACCATGAATTGTACCGTCCTTGGACTCTCGCGCTGTGGCGTTGTTCGGTGCACCCTCGGAAGGATTTGCTTCGTCCACTATGTCGCGCAATTCGTTCAACTTTTTGGCCTCCTCAATGGGCACGGCCGGGAGCCTTCCTCCATCTGCTGTCACGATTACTGGATCCTGAGCAGTGACGAACTTTGCTTCGACGGCTTGCGTTGACCCAGTGGCGTCGTTTTCTTGGTTTGGAGCATATTGACCTAATCTCTCTGCTTGATGGGCAAATTCAATGGCAGCTTTCGTTTTGGCCTTTGCCTTCTCGTGTGCACCTGCAATTTTCTCCTTGACCACGGAAGTGGTGGTAGCCATTGTGCCTCGCTCAGGGATTGTCTAGCGCAACGACGGTGTTGTGGGGAAAACAAAGTGCCATGGGCAAGTGGAAACTCGAATGGAAAAATGGCCCAGCAGATGAATTAGCGCTGCTAGCTCTTCACGCAGTTCAACGGATATCGGAGATATTCGAGTTGTGTCCTCAACGATGCAGGAGACAAAGAGGCTGGAGGAGAAGGAGCTGGCAACTCGCATGTTGTTGACGGTGATGTCAGCGCCGCACCAAGGCACGGTTCCAAGGCGCGCAATGCAAACAGATCATGGCCAGCCTAAGCAAGGGATCTGCTGTCGATACGCGAGGATTCAGGGTCATCATTGCCACATGTCAGGGAATAACTAACTGTGGCACTGGCAGTGTGGCGGGTGTTCTCTTGGTGAGAACGCTGGTCGGCGGTCGGAGGTCGGCTTTCTCGTCTCGGCCAAGTTGCCGAGGTTCATTCATCTTGGCGTCTTCGGAACCGCAATGCTCCCCAACGAGAGCTGAGGCTCATTGCTAGAGTGTCGCAATCATCGGACAATTCCTACACCTTTCGAACCCATTGATTCCGCTCCTGTCCATATAATGGACGTGCAGCATGGCGCCGTCCATCCGCGCAAGAGACGCCGAAGAAGGCGACTCGACCGGCCTGCTATATCTGCGCGACTTCTTCTCGACGACCGCTTGAAGGGCGAGGAGGGCATATTGTCAGAGGATCTTTTCGCTGATCTGTTCCCCTGGGTTAGCAAATCAGGTAGATGGGCATCCTGTCTTGTACATCTCGACGTGTCTTTGGGCAAGATGCTAACTGTGGTGGTGCACATAGATGTAGATAGTGTCACATCCAAAGAGAAACTCATTCATTACGTCGCAATTACTCCTTGGCTTCCTAGCTCCCTCGCTGCTTCCCAGAACGCTTCATGGACCATACTGCCCGTCAGGCTTGCGGGCCCTGATAACAGCTCCACCGTACGCCCACATTCTTCTCTTCAAATCCCCGCTTCGTCGCTCGCCCTTCAGTCCTTTTCACAGACCCTTCACGCTCTGGCGCCCAATAAAACGCAGAGAAGAGATACACCAATTGAGATACGCATCTATGATGTTATTCCACTCGGACTAGAAACAGTTTATGTCAACTTGGATACCGAAGCATTGCGTAAATTGGATGAGGTACATGCAAAGTTTGGTGGTGGCTTCGGAACCGCGCGCCCCAATGGAGGAGCAAAAGGACCAAAGGATCGTTTTTTGAAGGCGAATGGATACGGAGGGAAGTCCACAAAGAGCACTGATCTTGCTGCCCAGGAACAGGTTTGGAAAAATGCTGTTCGGGATGCCCTTGAATCCCCAGCAGTGGTTCATACCGGCGACCTTCTCCCTCTGGCGCTGCCTTCACATCCCATTACTCATGTTCCACCGCCACCTGCGAAAATCATGGCTTGTGAACCTCTCTCACAAGGTATTCTTACATCGAACACTCGGATCGTCATCCTGCAATCGCACCGCCCCTCAAAAAACGTGCAGATTCTCCCACCCGCAAAGCCTGCACCCATCGCGAATGGGTTTGGTGACGATGAATCTGAAGATACTTCTAACGAACAATTTTTCTCTGCAGCCGAGGATCGAAATCCGTCTCAAGATAACAGTCCGCCAGATGAAGAGTCCTCGGATCAACTCGATTCTGAACTGTCCGATGTCGGTGACCTCTCAGACGAGGAGGACATCATCTCTCTCAACGCCCCTCTGCTACCCCCTCAATCGTCTGGTGTTCTTTCTGCATTCAGTTCAGCTACACCAAGGCCGGGAAACTTCCATACTAATGGTATTGCTACACCAGGGTCAGTGTTTTCTAGCTTCACTGCCACCACTGCACGTGGTATCTCCTCAGCCAAAAGTAAAGTTTTCAGAGCACATGGGCTTTTGCAGACCATACCTGATGATTTGGTCCACCCCAAACCAGGCAGCGACGATGACGAGGAAGCACGAGTCTTTGTAGATACCAATACCCTGGTCAAGGTGGGCTGTTTTTCGGGCGATTGGGTAAAGGTTGAAGTCACCCCTGAGCCTTCTCATCATCCCTTGTTTGGCCTGACCAAGCTTGGTACTGAAGGCGAAGACGATGCTGAATGGCGTCCTGTTCGGATATACGGTATTCCAGAGAGCATGTCCAAAAAGATTGCACGTTACGCTGTGAACAAATCTGATGATTGGGAGCGGAGCTCCAGCTTTTCGGGCTTCCAGCCATCCAACGCATCCCCCCAAGCATATCTCTCACCCATTCTTCTAGCCAACATGGGAAACCCTTCACATCTACGCATTACGACCTTGGCTCCTTATCAACCGCCCAGTCTCCCAAGGGGAGCCATGCAAAAACCACGAATTACAGGCTCGTCATTACCTCCATGTGCGAAGGAGGTCACACTCTTAAAGCTGTCAACTCCGCTCTCGTCCGAACGCTTGTTGCAGCCCAGTTTGTTCGCTGCGCTGAAAGATCATTTTGAGAAAAAGCGACGGATAGTCAAGACGGGTGATCTCATCGGAGTTGCTATTGATGAATCACTCGGTCGCGCAGTATTCCAAGCAAGCACTACGGAGGACGATACCATCTGTGACGAAATCTTGTCGATGCAGAGGAAAACGGAGAACGAGCATGTGATGAACATGGAAGACCGCAACCCCAAAGTTGTTACCTGGTTCAAGATTGGAAACGTTACATCGTCGTCCACCGAACCTCGTGATAGTGAAGAGCGTGATGTCTGGGGCGGGGTCGTCCGAGTGGATGCTTCAAGCACGAAGATGGAAATGAACGGTAGTGAACAAGGAAAGACGCCGTCACCCCTTAAAAGCACCTGGCAGTACTACCTGGGTGCGAAAAGACCACCCGCCGTATCGAGCCAAAGGTCACTCGCAATCGATGAGGCACCTAAACCATATGTTTCCTCTCTACGTCGACGACTCAGAGAGCTGATATCTGCGGCAACGAGTCCACGGGCTATACACTTGGGTCTACCACCTGTTGCCGTGCTCATCACTTCCACTCAACGAGGCATTGGCAAGGCAACGGTTGCAACCAAAGCTTGCGAGGATCTCGGTCTGCATACCTTCTCTATAGATGCTTTTGATATTCTTAGCGAAGGAGGTGCGGGAGACGTTAAAACGGAAGGCTTTCTGAAAGCGCGGGCAGAGCGCGCGCTGACATGTGGCGCTGAATTCACGGCTCTGCTGATCCAGCACGTCGAATCGCTCAACGCCGATCGCATGAACACTGCACTTAAACAAGTTTTAGCAGACTCACGTGTTCTTGTTGCAACCACAACCGAAGTTGAAAAGATCCCAGAGGACATCCGTGGGCTGTTTACCCACGAGATTGAGATGTCAGCACCTGATGAAAAAGAACGAGAGGGCATCTTGCGCGATATTATAAGTGACGCGGGAATACGCCTTTCTCCGGATGTTGATTTGGGCAATGTCGCCGTCAAGACAGCAGCGCTGGTTGCCGGTGATCTTGTTGATGTTGTCGACCGGGCTCAAGTTGTCAAGCGGAACCGCATTGAGGCCTTAGCAAAATCTGCATCAGCAGAGTTGACCTTCGGGCAATCCCTCGCCGCGAGGGATATTGAAATTGCAGGTGGTCATTTCAGCAATAGCTTGACAAAAGCAGACTTTGATGGCGCCGTCGAAGCTGCGCGCAAGAATTTTGCAGATGCTATCGGAGCCCCTAAAATACCAAACGTTGGTTGGTCAGATGTTGGTGGTCTATCACACGTCAAAGATGCTGTCATGGAGACTATTCAATTACCGCTTGCCCGGCCAGAATTGTTCGCTAAAGGCATGAAGAAACGAAGCGGTATTCTGTTCTACGGACCACCGGGGACTGGAAAGACATTACTCGCTAAAGCTATTGCGACCGAGTTTTCGCTCAACTTCTTCAGTGTTAAAGGACCCGAGTTGCTCAACATGTACATTGGTGAATCGGAAGCGAATGTACGGCGTGTGTTCCAGCGTGCTCGCGATGCACGACCTTGCGTTGTCTTCTTCGATGAACTGGACTCTGTCGCGCCAAAACGTGGCAACCAGGGAGACAGTGGCGGTGTTATGGACCGCATTGTCAGTCAGTTGCTTGCGGAATTGGATGGCATGAGTGATGGTGGCGAGGGTGTTTTCGTGATTGGTGCTACCAATAGGCCGGATTTGCTTGATCAGGCTCTGCTGCGACCTGGTCGATTTGACAAGATGCTTTACCTTGGTGTCTCGGACACACATGAGAAACAGCAGACTATTCTTGAAGCCTTGTCAAGAAAGTACGCTCACAATCTTCCTTTTCATAATCGATCATTGCATGCTAACAGATCTCAGATTCACCCTGCACCCCGACCTATCACTCGAGAGGGTGGCATCAGGCCTCCCTTTCACCTACACAGGCGCCGACATGTACGCCCTGTGCTCAGACGCCATGCTCAAGGCCATCACACGTCAGGCGCGCGCCGTCGACGAAAAAGTCAAAGCTTACAACGCAACACACTCGCCACAAATCACCATCGCATACTTTTTCGATCATCTCGCATCCGAGGAAGACACAGCCGTTATGGTTACGGAGCAGGATTTCATCGACGCTCATAAGGAACTCGTTCCCAGCGTCAGCGCGGAGGAACTCAAACATTACGAACGGGTGCGCAAAGCGTTTGAAGGCACGGGGAAGAAGTCTGATAAGAAAGACGCTGGCGGCGAGGTGGTCCCGCACAACGGACAGGGTGGTGGTTCGTCGTGGAAAGGAAAGGGCAAAATGCCGGTGGGTTCTGAAAGCGATGGTATTGTCATTCAGACCGAAAGTATGGATTTGAATGAGTCGGCGGGCGGCGCCGGTTTTGGTGGTGCTGCGGCGTCGTCGGGTAGTAGCGGCAAGGGTAAGGGCAAAGCACCAGTCCAACACCACGCGAGCAGAAACAGTGTTGATATTGCTGAAGGAGGGTTTGGCGATGACGGGGCAAAAGACGATGATGAGTTGTACTCTTAGTATATCTTTGTAGTGTCGCTCGTACGCGGTGGCTGTTGTCTTTATATGTACATGTTCAGGTAGTTAACAAGTGGTGGGGCTCGACATGTAAAATACTCATCAGCATTTATGTCCAATGGCACTTTCTATAACTATCCTACATTTTGCTATGATGGTGTGTATTTTTTATGTGAGGTTTCCCCCCCTCGTCCTTTTGCAAACTAAACGCATCACGCACATTACGCGCGAAAGGACCTTGTTTCTACTTTAGAAAATATATGGGGAGCTCACAAGAAGAGAGCCGTCACGTCCGTTCTTACTACTGCTGGTGCGAGTTTGTCATGTTGGTACAAGGAAAGTTGTCCTGACTAAGGTCCCTCCCTCCCTCTTTCTCAGGCAAATACATGAGGTGCTTCATCGCATAGTGATTGAATTACTCACGGTATCAGCATAGACAGTAAATCATACAGATGCCCTCGACGGGGGGACACCCACAACGCTACATTATGGCGCGCATCTGCTATCATGGAGGATATGAACTATGCGGTAAAAAAAATCTATAAAAAAAGGAGAACCCCGATCTCAAGGGAGCCTTGGGCTGCTGCCGCTCTCCCTAATTTGAGAGCGACGCTTCCCGGGCAGCTACGCCTCGTCCTTATGTGCGAGGGCGCTTCCACTAAAGGGTCGTTTTTGTACGTTGAGGGTTTTTTTTTTATTACCATCAACCGGACCTTAAGCACTTCCTCTCTCTTTTCTTTAATGAGAGGATGGAATGGCTGACAATCGGGAAAACCTGTGGTGTCCCTTACCTGATAGATGTTCCGAGGGGACGATCAGCTTGTACTGTTCAAGTGCAACCCTCGTACTTAATCTATCAGGTAACTTGGAAATTTTAGCTGCTTTTCATATGATTAGATCATGGACCAGTGGGTGACACCGCGGCTGCCGATACTTTTTCCCACTGGCCCACTCAACAAGCTCTTGGCATTAATCTTGGTTTAAGTTAATCATATAGTATCATAAAGTCAATTGAAGTTAATGGAGGGTAGCGGAGGATCGTGAAGGTGATGAGGAGGCGACGCGAGGACGTGGTGGGCTGGTCTCTGTGTGGTAGGCAGCGTAATTGTTGTTTACGTCTGGCAGGAGGTGATGTCATGGCGCTTGGGCGTGCCTTCAGAGAGCAAGAGTTCAAGCAGGTATTATGTACAGTGACACTATAGTAGTGGAATTCTCTATCCCAGATACAGATTCGAGACTTGTGTTGTGGGCATTTTATATAGTGGTAGGTAAGACGGTTTCGGTGTCGTTCGCGGTTTGCCCTTCGGAATGCGTTGGTGTTTGGTATCCAAGACCTTGAGGTGAAGGACAAGCAACTTGGACTGCTTGCAGCCTGTAAAGTGGTTACTACATAGATGTATCAATACTTTGCGGATGCATCAATTTTCTACCTATTTTTCCACTCACGTATAATATAATGTGACTTTCTCTTTCCTCACCATGAACGCCAGCCATGTTGTCCTTATATTTCATTGACTCATTTGGTGGCTATACATGTCAACTGGTATGTATTTGTCACTCATTGTAGGACTCTTCTTTTTCGTCTACCTTAAACCACTTCTCGTAGTTCAAGGAAAAGAAATATAACATAAAGTGTAAAGGAAAGTTCAAGATCAAAATGCAATATGGAAAGACATCATCAAAAAACGTTCGAGAGGCTGGGGGCAGAGTTCACTGAATAAGGCAAATAAGAGCGAAGTCGATCGCTACCATCTGGATCTTCTCCTTCGTCAAACGCGCGGCCTGCGCCGTGTGCATAGCCTCTTATTGAATATTCAAGAATCTCTGTACGTCAGCTCGGTTCAATATATTGAGGAGGGTTGCCTGATATTCGTTACCCGACTATGGGGCGGAAAGAAGAAAATCGGGTTATGACCTGCAGGACAGTCGCGAATCGCGATATACATAGATATGTTAAGCAGACTGATCGGCGCAATTCGCTCTATGTTGCGATTCAGTCAGAAAAGGCCCCCGCCTCCGCCCCTCTGCTTGCGGCGTACGTGTGTAGTCTGTACCACGTGGGGAGTTTTAGTTTTCGTAGGATTGGTAACGCCGCCCCAGCCACTTCGCTGAACCCAACCACCTCTTGTTTCAATTGTTTTCGGGCAACCCAATGATTAGCGGTTCTACTATTTTAGAATTCCCACTATTGAAGGTTGAGGCGGGGCTTATGTTTTTTTGTGCGTGGCTGGGCGATCATGTCTTTTCTGTGAAACGCACCTTTCTGAGATATAAAGAAGCCCTTGGCCTGCTGCAGGTCCATACCCATCTTCTACATCCAAACCACCAACACCAATCAGCACATACAGTCGCTTTCCAATATCACACCTACTCAGTCTTCCTCTACAGAAGTATCCAACAAAGATTTTATTTCATCACTTCCTTTTCGCCCCATCACATAATCACATCCACGACATCATCCCACTCGACATTTCCACCACAATTTCAAAATGAAGGCTTTTACTCCCCTCGTCGCCGCCGCGCTCTTCACAGCATCCAACGCTGCAACCGTCAAGCTCGGAACCACCCAATGCATTCAACCCATCGAACTCGTGAACTTCGAATTGACACTCAATGAACTTTTCGTCAAAGGTACGCAAGCCGACTCCGCCCCCTTCCTCATCCCAGCGACTAACAAAACCCCACCACAGAATTCACATCCGTCTGCGGTTTCAACATCACATCCGCCAACGGCGTAGAAGCCAAGGACGTCGAATGCCAGGCCTTCAAGGACAAGGAAGGCAAGACCCCAGGCTCCATCAAATTCACCCAAGCCAACCCCGCCTTCATCGCCACCAACCCCGTGCAAATCAACTCCCTCAAGTGCATTACTCCCAACGCTACTACACCTGGTAACGGGACCTCTTCTGTCCCGACGTCGACAGTATTATCCACGGTTACCGGTCAGCCGCCTTCCGCTACGGGTACTGCCGGATCTGGAAATGGAGGCAGTGCGAACGGAACGAGTTCTACCGCTGCCCCAAATAAGCCCCCTCAGCCCTCCTCGCAGCCTCCCCAGCCTTCTAAAGACAACGGCGCGGGGAAGATTGGCATGAGCGCTGGTGTCGCTGGTGTTGCTCTGCTTAGCATGGTTATGCTAGGTTTGTAAGAGCGTAGGTGTGTTGCCTGAACAGGACCATTTTCTTCAACATTTTTGGCAATGATGTTCCCGGTAATGACTATTCTGGGCGATAAAAAAAGGTACAGGGTCGGGGACGGGTGCAGTCAGTGTCTTGTTGCACTCTCCTGATTGTTCGGTTCATTGTTTTGTCTAGACTTTTTGTATGTGTACGAAATCTCCTGCATTTTAGCGTGGCGTACGGTTGGGTCGCTTTGTAGCATTTCCATAGGTCTACCTAATACTCACGATGTTCTCTTTGAAACCGTTGAGATGCACTCTGCCGTGTTCTGGCATGTTGCACATGCCACATATTCTATATTTTTGATGTAACTGTTATACGAGTAGGTGAAGTTTGAATCGTCAGCACAAGAGGCCACTTTTCAGTCACATATTTTCTCCTACCAGAACACAGAAATAATATAATGCTATTGAAAGGGATGATCTTATCGAAGAGGCTATAAGGTATTTCCGAAAGTGAAAAAAGAAAAAGCGATGGAGCGCGCCGAGTTTCCCGTTACAAACATTGGTAGTACCAAGGCGGTGAAACCCCTTTGCACGTATACGGTGACTAAATCATCCCAAAGGTTAGCTAAAGAAAACAGAACGGAGCACTGCGCAAGAGGTTGGGAAGAAGAGGGAGAGTATGACTTGCCTCGCACACTGTACACCCTTTCCAGTCATTCCCGCCGCATTGGTCCCAGTGTTTTGATCTACAACCTCCCGGATTCCCCGGTGTGCTTGTTGGCGGTCTCGGGCTGGTCGTGGGTCGCGTCGTTGTAGGGGGTTTTGGAGTGGTTGTAGGAGGTCTCGGCGTCGTAATAGGGGGTCTCGGTGTAGTAGTAGGAGGTTTCGGCGTAGTAGTTGGGGGCTTGGGAGGCCTCGAGGTAGGACGAGGTGGACTGGAACCACCTTTAGTTGGTGTGTCTACCATGCTTCCATCACAGTAAACAGTAAGGCCATCTAGGAGTAAATTCTTGAGGACAGTGCTCATGCCGAACGTGCCAGGTCCAATGCAGAGTGAGGTATTGGCCTGGCTGGTATTGAGCGGCGTTGGATATTCGATGTGAAAGACGGGTTTGTTTGTTGCCAGGAAGGCGGTATAGCGATCGCATTCGAAAAGTGAGGCGCATTCCTCGTTCACGGCGAAATCAACGTACGGCGTCAGCGCGTCGACGATATCGAGTGAGTTTTTCAGCCCAATTTTCATGTTATACTTGGCAGCCTCTAATTGCATCCATTTTATGTAGTCGATCGCGTCGGTATTTCTGAGATTCAAACCGTTGTCGTTTTGCTATGTTGAATTAGTTTTATTGTTCCAAATGTTGTCATGTGTTTGAACGGAAGGCTAAGTAGTGAAGAAAATGAATTGAGGCTGTAATCATACGTACATATCCATCTAAAACAAATGTTAGCGGAATGCAATGTCTTCTGTTCCCACCGCTACATACCAATGTTGTCTGGATCAATAGCATCACAGCCTTTATCACCAGCAAGCTTGATCCGTTTTGACATTATCTCTCTGACCTTTGAGCTCCCCGTGCGTATCCACTTCTCATTGGGCCACTGCGGAAGCACCTTGCCAACATCTACACTAGGAAAGTCTTTCACGTCATCCCTCCAGTCCTCCACGGTGCCAGCACTGAAGTAGCATATCACAGCGTCTCCTGTAGCTTTCAACGCCCTTATGTTCGATGCGTCATTGTCGAAAAGATCAACATCCCACACTGTAGCGTCCGTTGGCGCAAGAGGTGCCTTTGACATGTCTGGTATTCCGCCGAGAATAATCTGCCATTTTTGACCTCTTTGGAATTGCACCTGAGCGGAGCAGAGACCGTTGGCGAGAAGCGCCGCCCACAGAAACCGACATAGCATTTTCGAGGTAGAGCTTTTGGCTCGGAGATGAAAAAAAGTGGATGGGCAATCAAGCCGGAAATACAACTATTTTATGAAAGCCATCTCTCCATGAGCATGTCAAATGTACGCGCCATGCGGTGGCAAGATCTGGTACAAGCGGATATTCTGCCGAAATCGGTATCGGGGGCAGCTGAAGAGAGATCGAAGTCATATAACCTGTTCACAACGTTGGTCAGATGCTTTGGCTCTGATTTGCATAATGTAATCGAAAAGCAACGACATGGCAAGAGATATTAACCGCAGCCGTTCGAAGCCCGGCGTAGCCTTCAAGACTGGGATCCTTGTCATATAGATTCCGACCAAGATTGCTTTCAGAGTATCCGAGCCAACCAGAACAGTGGATTGAAATGTGCTCGAAATTTTTGTCACACCCGGACCCCTTTATAGTTTTTTAGGCGCAAAACATGAACCCTAGCAGGCTGCATAACGCAAAGCACGCTATGATTCTGTATACACACGAACGCATTGCGAACAAAGAGACGTAAGCTCTAGCAATCTTGAATGATTCCATGTGCGTTTGGAAAGAAGAATATGCTGACAGAAAAGATCAAGGACATGACAAAAGAGTGTCCGAGAAGTCGATGCGCATTGGCTGTAGTCAGATGTCCTGATCGAGCGCTCGTATTTAGCTTTGCATATTCGGCAGATTGACGCACTGCGGGGAGAAAAGCTTAGCCTCGATGTCTTCATAACGTAAGGGCAAGCTTCACCTATGAACAAGGCGAACCGTTCTAGGCTTGCGGCTAAATCTATCCTTAATCTATTGCCTTGAGACTGTTCAACGAATCCGGGTGCCGCTGGTGAAAAGAGAAGGAATAACTTGATGAAAAGATGGCTTTTTTGGTCTTTGTCATCCCAAGCTATTGCCAGGCTGAATGATTTCCAACGAGACAAAGCTGCTGGGGCCTCCAGCTCCCTAGCCCTCGTGGCATAATATGCATGGAAAATTGCGAATGCCGGATTGAGCAACTTCCCGACCTTGATTTGATGAATTTTCGACTTGCTGTCGGTCTTGCGAAAACAGAGGTATCCGCTACTACAAAGGCTTACGCGTAGGCTCCGTGATGGATGCGTGGCAGCGTCGAGACTTTTGAAATTTCATCAAAACTTACTATCCGTGCCGCGCCCATGCTCATAGACGCCCAAGTTGGTTTGGCAACCCATCGACTCAGATTGCACAGCTACAGCGCCATTGTGCCAAAATGGATTGTCTAGTTAGTACAGTCGTGGGGAAATATGCCGCGGCTTGCGGGGACATGACATCGCAGGACCATCGTCTTTGAAAGAAGATCAAGTTGGTTTCTATACCAGTTACTGCTTTGACTGGCTCAATGTTGTGACTAACCCATGCAAGTTGGACTCTGCGCCAAGACGGGAACTAAAGAATTCTCGGCATAGTTTGAAATTTACATTAGGAGGAGAGACGACTGTCACATCCACCCATTCGCATGTCTTTCTACATACTATTATCTTCCTAATATTCCTGTATATACCTTTTAATCACAAAACAGATGCCACCGCCGCTGAAATCTCCACCTCATCACCTTTCGCCTGTTTGCGCATACGGATGCTCTCTTCTTTCACACATCGAAGCCTTTACAGCCTAAACCGGATACTATGCGTGCCTAGACGCTCATTGAGCACCCTCCCTAAGCCTCTGCCACTCCATGTAGAAGCTTGGAATCCTACACTACACAAGAGCCTGCCTCCTCCGACCTCTCCATCAGATATAGATGTTGTTTTGCGCGATGAGCGCAGACTCGAGCGCAAATACCCACGCCGTGACACGAATTCGCACCTCATCGCCTTCGAGGGAAATCCGCGCAAGGTCGGATCTGAACATGTCTGGAGACTAGTCAAGAGTTTGAGAGAAGCAGAACGGAGAAAATTGGAGTTAAAAACATGCTCGGCGGACATCATATGGCGTATTTACAAAAAGGCGGAGATAGATGACACCGCTCTGGGCCTGGCGTTGACCGATAGAGCTTGGAATCTGCTCTACCGTTCGCAGAGCAAGGGGAAAGAGCCACCTTGGTGCCACGAGGTTTTCACTGAAGGGTTTGAAGATGGCCGTATACCCGCCGTTGATTGGAAAGAGACGATTGAAGCTGAACAGGAGCTTACTGATGATTGGGAAGAGGCAAGGGAGGCTCTGGAGGAACCCACTGCGGACGGGGAAGAGACGATCGAACCTAGAGAGGAACCCACTGCTGAGTTAGAAGAGACGATTGATGCTAGAAGAGAACCTCTTGCTGAATCGGAAGAGACGACTGAACCTGGAAGAGAAACTATCGCTGAGACGGAAGAGACGATCGAATCTGTGGGGGAACCCGCCGCTGAGTCGAAGGAGACGTCCGAAGCTGAGAAGGATCCCCTCATTTATATTCCTGAACGGCGACGTAGGCTCAAAGAGATTTGCAAGGCCAGGTCCGAATCCAGGAAGCAATTAGGAATATCTACTATAGAGCGAGTGTTTCTAGAAGGGCAACACGCACTCGCATTAGAAAAATGGGAACACCGCCGATCTAAGGAGGAACGCCGCTTATCTGGGAAGGACTGGGCTGTCTTGCGAAAATGTCATCACCCCGACTATCTTGAATTGGGAGTGAAGCTCTATGCTTTGGCTGGAAACGCGGATCAAGCACGAGCGACTATGCATGAGCTCTTCCAACTATATCCAAGACACAGACGGAACGTGTCCTCTATGATGCATCTATTCCGCGTTCACGCCGACACAGATTCGGAGAAACACCGAGAGGAAGCCTGGAACATATATGAGCGGATGCGGAAGTGGATGCGTGGCCCGCCGACCTTGGATCAATACGATTCTTGGTTCATTGGGTTTTTAGAAGCGAGGCATGAGCGTTATGCAGGGATGGTCTTCCGAGATATGATTGAAGCCAAGGTGCTTGATGTGTCGTATACGCAAAGCAATGTTGCTCACGAAACGCTACGAAGATTGAACCTCCTCAATCACCTGGCGACTGATATTCTGAAGAGCACAGACATGTCGCTCTTTATGCTGCGGGTACTTCCATCTTCATATCACTCGCACATATATCTCCACTGGATGAGGAGTGCTGTCAGATTTCATGCACCAAACCAAATCATCCTTATTCTTGAGAGGATGATCCGGCGAGGGTATCGGCCAGAAACCGCCCATTTCAATCTTTACCTGAGAGCACTCTTTCGTACGGGCGAGAATCACTTCATCCTCAAAGCCGAGGACGTTGGATGGAGAATGATTGAGAAAGCGAGAAAACACCAACTAGATACGCGCCCCAAAAGAACTGTCGCGGGCGTTATCGCAGATGACCTTTCCAGGAAACCATGGGAACACTCCGACGGCAATGACTCCGATGCCGCCAACAAGCTTCCAAGTGCCGACGCGTCTACGTTCGCCTTGATCATGCAACACAGCGCAGACAAAGACCAGTGGGAACATGTCGATTACCTAGCGAGGCAACTAGACAGGTCCGATATCGAGCCCAACGCGAGCCTCATGAATGTTCTTATTTTCAATTCCACCCGTAGAGGTCAGTACGCCAAAGCTTGGTCAACTTATAGCGCTCTTACCACTGTTACCGGGGGTTCTCATGGAGTATTCCCCGATGGAGCTAGCATGCGATATCTTTGGAGGAACCTTTACCTTGCGCTCAACAACCGCGATGCGGAAGAAATGTCGGCGTTACCTACGCCCCGCCAGCTGTTAGCTGAGACGATTGATTGGTGGAACCGGCACAAGGGCAGGCCAGGTGCAGAGGTGTTCCTCTTGGGCTTTGCCACGAAAGACAAGACCCCAATCGCCAATCTACTTCTATACTGTTTCAGTGCCGCTCAAGATTTAGCGGGTTCGTTAGTTACTCTGCATGTTTTGCATAAGCTATTCGGCATACATCCTACAGCTGATACTGCACGGATCATCCGGAGTCATGCAGCGTTCGTACCACCTGAGCAAGCTCGCAAAGGCAGGTATCGCAAAGTTTTGTACGAACAGAGACTCGCGTACATGGAGACTCTGTATAAAAACATCGCGATGGAGAAATGGCAACAAATGGGATATATCCATGAATTGGACACCGTTGCTAGAGCACAAGTTGACCTGGACATCCTATCTGCGTTCATTAGATCACCGCATCTCTGGGGATCAGATTGGGCTCAAGCAGTTGAAGGTGCAATTGTCGAGGCCAAGAATGAAGTTGGTGTTCCTCATATGACAATCGGAGATATGTCTACAAGGTTCAATTGACGAGGTCAAGAACGAAGTTGGTGTTCCGCATATGGCAACGGAAGATGTGTCTGCTTTTCAGGAAGGTTCATTCTCTACTCACGAACAACTATTGGATTATGCCGAAAAACAGAAGGAGACCCTGAATGATTAAGTAGATAGGTATGTATGATATGGACGGATATAGGTAGTAAACAATTGAGCCTCCTCCCCTCCCACCCCTACTCCGAACTCCAAACCCAGAAAATTATCCCATCAATTTGTGTCGCAGAATATTGAGCCTACAATCCCAGAGGATTGCTTCCAGTTCCCTTCCTCGGCGTGGGTCCAGGATTCGATGACATGATGGCCTTTGCGCCAGAGGGCGTACTGGCCAGACCGAGCGGATTTGTGCTGGAAACGCCACGAGGACCCGCCGCGCCCGTTGCATCTTTGATGGAATTGCCGTACTCGCGGACTGCCTCCCCCCATGTACGGCTGGAATTGGTGATACTGTAACGTTCATTAGCACTTCCTTCTTTATCCCCTCTGTCAATGAAGCGATGAATTGTGGGAGATATTACCTGGCACCCGCACCCTTCCCAGCTCCGGATACGCCGTTCCCTACGGCGCTTACAACTGCGTTTCCAAAGTTACCGATGCCTGAAGCGGCAGCATTTGTGGTACGCGTGAACCAGCTTTGCTGCTGGGGTGCTGGTTTCTGTGGTGCCGGCTTCTTAGCGGGCTGGGGCTTGGGAGGTGGCTTTTTGGCAGGCTGTGCCTTGGGTAGAGATCTGTTGACTGCTTGCGTTTTTGGCTGCGTTTTTGGTGGCATGATAGCGATAAATTGGAGTGAATATCTAGTTGTATCGAAGAAGGACAATATGATTTCTTAGAAAGTTGATCTTGACCATGATGCTGTTGTGGCGCCCGATGATGTCACGCATTTGGCTAGTGCACACGAGCTCTCCAGATTCCTGGACGGATCGTTCCTGTGGCTAACCCCGAAAAATAAGGTTGCAGTAGCCCGGGTTAGTCATCGTTCATACGGAACTTCATCGAGACCCTGGATGTCTGGAGTCCACATCGCACTTCATCTGCTTAATGATTGCGGGTGTCCGACAGTACACTTCTTACTTTAATTTCGAATACACTCCGTGCACCTCGACGCTCGACGACCTCTTTACAATTTTCATGCGATTTGCTTGTTGAGGGACTGCGGTGTGTGCCGTAGCACAAAGCGTTGGCAAAAGTAAAAGGCGCGGGCTCCGACTGGGACTACTACCGTTCACCGCAGAATGATTCCAATCTCTATTCACCGTAGACTTCTGTAGAAAGACCAAAAAATTGATCCGTTTACCTTTTTGTAAGTTTGCCTCCCCACCAACATGCACACCACAACACCTCGCCATGGATGAGCCACGACCCGTTCCCGCACCACCGTACGGCAGTGTTATACGTCTGAAGCGCGCAAAGACAAGTCTGAGCGACGTGGAAACAGTCGACTCTGATTTGAGGGCCCGTGGACCTACGCCTTCAATCGGAGCACTGCCCAAGCAGGATGTCGTCGCGCACAAGAGATCTCGCCGTGGGTTTTCTTTAAACAAGCTGACAACATCCCTAGGATTGCAAAAGTCCACTAGACAACGCATTGATAAAACATCTATTTCGCGGCCTATCGTCGATTGCCATAGCGTGGTACCCGTATCGCCCTCAAGTCTTGAACTCGGACAAATTTCCCCCACGTCGCATACGTCGCACTTTTTGCACGCAACTACAAGCCCCGCCCGCGATCATTCCCCAGGCTTTGCTCCACTTCCGAAACAACTGACAGCGATTGATATTTGCCGCTCTTTCTATAACGATATTGCGCAAAATATTGGGAAGATGGATGCATCCCGTCTAAGTCTGCAGCCGCCGGCTACCGGCACTAAGCTGCGCCAGAGACAAGCAGCGCAGGAAATGCAGAACCTTGTCATAGAACGCGCCAGACGCAGCGGTGAAGATCCACCACCATATGATTTCTTTGAGCTCATTGGCAGGGGCTCTTTTGGTCGCGTATTCAAAGGGTTCGTCCTCCCTATACGAAACGCAGGAACATTCCCAGCTGACGAAAGCTAGTACTGATCGGAAAACCGGAGAGACCGTCGCGATCAAGATTCTTGACATAGACAGTTCCGACTACATCGAAAGAAGCCAAGATCAGCTATCTTCGACACTCAAAGAGATAAGCATTCTGCAACAGTTAAGGGATAGCAAAGCTCGGCCTTATGTCAATGTCATTATGGAAGCTCTGCCAGTCCACAATGAGCTTTGGATCATCAGCGAATATGCCAGTGGCGGTAGCGTCAGCACATTGATGAAGCCCAATGCAAATAAAGGATTAGACGAAAAGTTTATAATCCCTATTGCACGCGAGCTAGCGTGGGCGCTGAAGTATACTCACGAAATCGGCATATTGCACAGGGATCTCAAATGCGCAAACATTTTGATCCTTGAGGACGGACGCGTTCAGCTTTGCGATTTTGGTGTTTCCGGCATTGTTGAGGCTCGACAAGCAGAACCTTCTAAACGATTCAGTGTTCATGGTACGCCACACTGGCTTGCCCCGGAGTTAATACCTCCACTCATCAATAACGAATTCGAAACTGAACTTCCTTACGGTCCGGAGGTGGATATATGGGCATACGCGTGTACCGTTTATGAGATGGCTACAGGAAGACCACCAAATGCCACAACCGCGGCAATCAATCTCCCAAATGCTCCTTTGCCTACTTTAGAAGGTGGTCCTTACTCGGAGGACCTGAAGGACTTTGTTGATTTCCTTTTCGTTCGCGACCCTGAGAATCGCCCTACAATCGATCAGATCCTCGAACATCCTTATCTAGTCAACTCCACCAAGATGTATCCCACAGTCATGCTGGTCAAGCTGTTAGAGGATTATACTCAATGGGAGCGTGCAGGTGGTTCACGTATATCCTTGATCGACCCAAAGGCAGGAGCTCCGGCACCTGATCCGCTAGCTCCAGATGATGACGATGACGATGACTGGACGTTTAGCACGAGCGAGGATTTTGAGACTAGGCTATCTAGGGCCTTCCCTGAACAGTTTGGCATGCCTGATCAAAATCAAGATGGTCTGGCCTACGACTCGGTACAAGGCCAAGATAGATTTGCAAACCTAATGGAAATCTGGAAACAAGAGCGAATCGCCCGAGGAAAGGAAGGATTAGAGCGGCTATTCAATCCAAATGCGGACCCTTATCGGTGGGACAATAGCAACGGCAGGCCGCCATCAGACTTGGTCCTACGTGACTACCATCCCGGTGCTCCGAATCGAGAAACTGTGATTGATCTGGATTTTGCAGCGCCTGTGGCATCCGATGGTCGAAGTATCGATTTGGGCGATGTTTCTCATATAAAGGCAAACCGCAAGACCCTTCGCGATTCGCATTTTGAAAATGACAATTCAGATGTCTTTGATATGGATGCTATGATGAAACGAGTCACGCAAGAGTGGACATTCCCATTATCCGAAGACCAGGATCTCACAGCAAAAAGGGCAACGCAAGATTGGAAGTTTCCTTTGAATGAAGAAATTGCAAGAAGGGCTACTAGAGACTGGAAGTTTCCATTGACGGAAGAGAGCTTGAAACGAGCCACGAGAGAAATGAAGCTCCCTGTGAATGAAGAAGCTCTGAAACGAGCTACCAAAGATTGGAAGTTTCCCATGACCGAAGAGGCCCTAAAGCGAGCAACCCAGGACTGGCAATTTCCTCCTATGCCCGAACAGCCAAATCGCCAGACCAAGGAATTCCAATTCCCACCTCCAGCCAAAAACCGGGCAACGAGAGAATGGACATTCAGCGCAGCCATAGCCGAAGCGAATTACAACCAGCGAAACTCTCGACGCGAGACGCGGGATTGGAAACTATCAACGGCGGCTCCAGCAGAGCAACCAATCAACCGCAAGACGCGAGACTTTGTCTTCCCAATGAGTGAGACGGTAGAGGATGAGGCCGACGACGGTCAACATATCCAGTCATCACCGACGCTTGAATCAAACTTCCGACCGACCTTGAGACATGCTGCAACCGAACCAGCAAGCTCATTTGATGATTACCCCCGCGTCGATTCAACGCCTAATTCTCCGCTCCGAAGTTCCATGATAGATCTCGATATGGCTGTGGTGGATGATTACAGACCGCCGTCTGCAGGATCTGCCTCGACCACGATCCGCACAGCCATGTCTGAGCAGCTGCATGACAATCCATTCAACTTGGAAGATCAAGTCCATCTATCTGAAAACAACAACCGCACATCCTACCATACGAAATCCCAGTCCGAGCCCAACCACGCGATCCCAGGATTGCTGACCCCACAAACATTCGATGAACAAGGCCAGCCCACCAATCTAGATTCGCACCATCAAAACATGCACGCGCGCGGCGTATCTTCCGTCTCGCAGATGCAGGCCCAGCTCAAACCCCCAAACACCAACAACGCCATCACCCAACACCGCCCCTACCAACGCTCACAGGCGCAAATCTGGGACGGGTGGTCACATTCGGCCGCCTATAACACGGGCAGCGACGAATCACCGCCCGCAAGCGTCGTCACCGACATGTCCGTCGACGACGAAGACATCGACGAAGCCTGGGACGCGCTCGAGAAGCACACCATGTTCCGCAACCGGTACCAAATCCCCGGCACCACCCACCACCAAACCACATCCTCACGCAGCGGCGGCGGTAGCGGTGAAGACGACACCCACTACCCCGACGCCGACTACGATGACCCCGCCCGCCTCATCCGCGTCTCCCTCGGCCCCAACGGGAAACCCCTCGTCGAGTTCCCCATCCCTCGCGGCCCGGATCCAGAGGCGTTGCTCGGCATCAACGGCATTGGCGAGGGGAACGCTAAACTCGAGGAAGCCCTTTGGAAGAGCGCCGCTGAGATTCGGGATGGGGTTAGGGCGTGTCGCGACCTCATGAAGGCTATGCGGCTCGTTGAGGGCGAGAACGACGACGAGACGAGTCAGCTGACTAATGGGAATGGGAATGGGAATGATATCTCGGCTACGGTTAGGCTGAGTAGAGTCGATCGGTAGGGTTAACGATTCTTATTTTTTGGGGGGGTTTTTCGGGGAATCTTTTCTTGCGTGACTGGCATCTGATATGATACCTACACCCCCCTTTTTTCCCATTCATATCTCTACCTAGGTACTTATACCGAGGGAATCTTTCCACGTAAACTACATACACGATACTATAACCCAACCCACCTTACCTTTTTCCCTCTATCTTTACCGTGAGCGGGCGGTGTGGCGTGGCATACCATACCGTATAGCTAAAACACGAACACGAACACGAACGCGTTCTTCAGAACGAACGCACAGATGACAGGCATGGCATGATATGGATCCACGCGGATGATGATGAAGTCCATCAAGGGAATGATGAGACAAACGGTTTTTTTGCTTGACGGATATTTTTTTTTTTTGCTTGTCTTTTTTCTCTGTCCTGCATGCATTGTTTGCGTCGGTGCGGTGGTACATGGGTTAAAGGCGGTCTGGGATAGGTTGGGTTGGGCTGGGCTGTGTAGAGGGGGGATGTGTATGTATAATAAATATGGGATTTGGGATTTTATACGACATGCGGGGGAATGGATCTGTCATCTCTCTCATGGTTTCCGTTCTCTTTTTATAGAGAGGGGAGCGTTGGATGAATATACACATGTACGTGAATACAACTCATTAACTCACGCGCGCAATTAGTTGCCTGTGTGCCCGTCCTGGCCAAGGACGTTACCCAGTGTACCCCCCCCCCCCCCCCCCCCCTACCTGTGTCGATACCCAGGGTAGCGATACTCTGTGAGGATCAAATTCAATTTCACAACTCATTAACCTCATCAATTCGCTACAATTCCGGGACAAGAAAAAAAGGAACAAAGCCTGTAAGTAAACCAATTCCCATTCTTTTGTTTTGTCTCCCCTGTCAAACGCCTCAAACGCGCAAAGATGCTACAAAGGGAAGGAAGGCAAAAGAAACGCCAATCGCTGTTCGTTTCCCGTTTTTGTGGTTGCCAAGAAAGTATATGTGTGCCACACATACATACCATCGTGTGTATATAGAAAGAAAAAAAAAAGCCCAAAGAACCAGGTATATCCATCCCATTTTTCGTAGGTAAAGAAGAGAAAAAGAACATTCAAATCAATGGCGCGTGCTTTGATCCTCTCGTGCGTGGAAAGAAAGAAAAAAGAAGATGCCAACGGCACATGCAAAACTCGAATCAAGAAACCACCTGCTTTGCAACGGAGAGTGGGAAAACAACGGCGAACCAAAGCGGAAAGTGGCGAGTAGAAAGAGGAAAAACGAAGAAGGGAAAGAAAAGCCCACGCTAAGAACTCTCATCCGCCGTCTCATCGTCAAGGTCATCATCGACGTGATGATGTTGATGGCTGTTGTGAAGAAGCACCTCCGAATCATCGTCATCATCCTCGCTTTCTTCCTCCGCTCCTTCGTCGTCCTCGTCCTCATCCTCGTCAGAGTCGACGTCTTCCACCATCCCGGGTATCGGCTTCCACTCGTTGTAGTCACCTTGCAACCACTTCTTGCTCCGGGGCAAGACGTACGGATCAAAAGGGAAGTAAGCGTCTAACAAAAACCCTTCTTCTCCTTTCTTCATGGTGAGCGCTGTATCACGCACACCGATACCGTCCGAGTACGCGCCCACAGCTCGCGAAAGACGTACACGTTTGTTTGTCTCGAGCAAAGGGAAGACGTAGAGGAACCGCAGATGATGCGCTATACGCGCGAATTGTTGGACAATAGTTGGCGTACAGATTTTCAGCGGGTTGAGTTTGGAGAAGATGTTGCGGCGCAAAATATCGTGGACGGAGTTGTACCATTGGAAGTCGCCCTCGTGGTAGATGATGTCTTCGTCAGTTGGTAGGGTGTCGTCTGGCGTCACGATGAGATCACGCCAACGGAAGCAAAATGCGTATAGGAGCGCCTGTGCTGTGGCATAGTAAGAGCTGTAACGGCGTAGGTCAGGACCTTTACAGCCTGGTTCTAGACCGATCCGGAGGTTTTCGAGATGGTGGCAGAGAAGATCGAAAACATCTCTTACGTCGTTTCGAGATACATGCGCGCCACGGGCGATGTAGGAAGCGAGGTATGCGGCGGCAGAGACACGAGCAATTTCTGGTCGGCCGCGATCGAATGCCAAGTGCGAGCAGCAACCTGCAAAACGCTCCATAAGATCAGGGGACGTTTGGCTAAGATGGAATAGGAGAAACTGTGTATGCCGCGACCGATATGTCGGGAGTATGATGTTGGCGAATTGGGAAAGGAGAATCTCAAAGGTTTCGTCGATATCGAACCGATCGCCCCTTGCGGCAATAGAGTGATAATACGAAAACAGGATATCCATGATGCTATCCAGCTTCGTGACCGACTCCTTCAACTCTTTGATATGCTTCTCCTCCGGGTCCAGGCTCTCTTCACTTGAGACAGATTCATTGTCGCTGTCATATGCCTGGTCTTCTTCAAAATCATCTTCGATTAATCTCTCCTCGATGTCGTCCTCCAACTCCTCCATATCGACTTGTATTTGAACATCGATCTTGACCAATCTGTCTATGATAAGCGATAAGATCTCGCCTTTGATTTCTGGGCAGTATTCGGATAGCTTGAGCAGATTTGTTATGTATTGAACGTGTGCCTTTGCGGTATCCTTGGGGTAAGGGAAGGCAGATGAGAGTATAGGGCCAAGAGCTGTGCTTGCCATGGGACTTTGTCGGATTATGTATTTGAGGGTGTCATGTATCCTAGTCTGAATGCGGACTCGTTGGATGGAAGGATCATCTTGCTGTCGCATATTCGGCGAGGGAGTATCAGCGAACATGTCTACCAGCATGGTGAGGACCGAGATCGTGAAGCCGGGGTGTACCGAGAGTAACGATCGAAGCAGTTGACGGTAGCAGCGCACAAATTGCTCGTTCCGCGCTACCCAATGACAATCGATGATGGCATTCACCATGCCCTTGCAATTCTGGTCAAGGAGGGGCACAGCGTGGGTAAGGGCGACAATGTATTTAAGAAGTTCACGCGTTAGTAGAGCCTTGCGGGCTGTGGGCTTGTCGCTAACGATGCTTCGAATCTGGTCGTACGCGGTTTTGTCGCCGGCCGCGTGCTTTTCCAACGCGCGTCGAACCTCCTCTTCGATCAGTTCCAGTGGCTTCTCGGTTCCATCAGTCAGGATATGCACGTCGACATCAGGATCAAAGGTGACTTTGCGGCGTTTGACCTGCCCCAAAGGCTCCTCCGCACCATTACTCGTGGGGCTTGCATCCGGTTGTTTGCGTTTAAGGTTGCCGCCGACGCTGGGGGCAATAACGCCGTGAAGCCTCTCGGTGGAAGCAAGAGATACCATGTTGAGCTAGAGTGATGGAGACTACATTGAAATTGTAGGAGGTGCAGTGGAGAGGGGTAGAAGGCGCTGAGCAGACTGGTTTAAAAAATTTCGAGGGGACGGTGAAGACGTAAGGCAGGCGGGGATTTGCTCGCGTGCGGCGAAGGCTTGGCATTGTCGGTGGTCTGTGCGCAATCCAGAGATGGATCCACATTGAAAATTGAACCGAACGATTTGATACCAAACTTAGCCTACACTAGAATCTGAGCGCAAACGAGGATTTCAAACTTCAGATCTTATTGATGTTGTATGTCTTGGAGAGAATTTTATTTCTGAATCGCTTTATTTATGGACATTAGAGATGTCTGGTGTATTCACGACTCTTTCTATCACGGTGCCTTGCCATTCAAAAGGGGAAGTGGAAAGCATACATACTTATGTACATGTATGCTATTCGTGAATGTGATCCGAGGCTGTTTTTTGCTTCTCGTACCTCGACTACGTTCGGGACCGGACATGGATTTGGTAGACGTTTGGTAACGTTAGGGTGGTCAGGCAATCCCTAGATGTTCTCGTTCGAAGTCAAGTTGCAGGTCTTCTTGACCCACTTCTTCACATCTCCCCGCATTGTGCGATGGCAACATCTTGCACGGGCTTGCCTTCAGGATTAGCAACGACACGGGTGTTTTCAATCTTTGTTACCACATCCATGCCTTCGACAACCTTTCCGAATACGACGTGCTTGCCGTTCAAATGGGGCGTACCGCCGGGAGCAGTGATGATGAAGAACTGGCAACCATTCGTGTTTGGACCACTGTTCTAGATGGCAGTTAGTATGTTAACCTCCTGTGCGTTTAGTGGATGTGGTTGCGAGGGCACAGCATACCGCCATGGAAAGGAGACCGGGTTCGTTGTGCTTCAAGTTGAAATTTTCATCCGCGAACTTGTCGACGCCATATATGGTTCTGGAGCCGGTACCATTGCCATTGATGAAATCCCCTCCTTGGATCATGAAACCTTTGATCTTGCATGGTCAGTATGGTAGTGTGGAAGAACAAAAAGAGGGTCCGCCAGCATGACGGAGCTGGAGATGTTTGAAACTCACGATCCGGTGGAATTTGGAGCCCTTGTATCCCTGGGGCTGACCGCGGTGGTTCTTAGTTTCACCAGTGCAGAACTGACGAAAATTCTCTGCGGTTTTGGGGACTACATCCTTGAATAATTCCATTTTGATTCTCCCCAGCTTCTCGCCTCCCAACGTGATGTCGAAGAATACGACAGGGTTACCGGACTGCTCAGCGGACTCCATGGTTGTTGTGTGATTGGTTGATGTGGCAGTTATGGCTGGGTCACTGGATGACGTTAGACGAGTGGGGGTTGAACGGGTAGAGGGTTTGCCGGAGACCAAAGCATACAGTACAGTACAGTTCAGACAGACAGATGGTATTCGGGCGGATTGCCGAACAAGCCGGAAGTAGATGGTGTAATGCAAATATGGACTACGGGCGATATGGCGTGGTGAGGGTAGGTAGTGGGGATCGGATCAGGCGACACGGCACTGTCCAAGGTGGGAAAGATGGACTAGTGAAGTTCCTGCTTGACATGCGGGGGACAGCCAACCCCTACTCGGGCAGCTTGCTTGGATGAGGGTGCCCGCCATAGGAAAGTAGAAGCGCTGCACGGGGATGCATGGTGGTGAATTTGGCATGAAGATTTTTGTTTTTGGGGGTGTGAGGCCGGAAAAGGGTCAGAGTGCATACATGTGGCCCCCTGCCATGGTTGCGCATGACGGGCATCAATATTCCTCTTGCAAGATTTCTCCATGTACATAAGATGGCGCAGCACGCATGCAGGGTGAGGTCGGAGGAGGCATGTAAGACCAAGACCAAGACCAAAAAACCAAGAAGATGATTCCAGTATCAAGACATGTCAAGGAAGAGAGGCGTAGGAGGTGACGGTATGTACATATGAATCACGGGCGGGTGGGTACATATGGTTCGTTTGTCGTTCTCGTTTGTCGCATCCAACGAGAATAGGGCCGAAGCGCCGTCATCGTATTTGGTGAAGGGGTACAAGATCTCTTGCACCGGGTCAGAATATCCGTTCTTGAAACGTGTACAACAAAACGACAGAGTGACCATATGCAAGTGCGTGTATCTGTTACAGTGGCATGGAAATGGAAGGGTCAAGACATGAAGCTAGAATCATGATAGGTGTCCGGCATTAGTCATTTTTATCCAAGATGACCTTGGTCGCGTACTCGTGTAGAGTACATACAGTGCAGTGTGGAGGAGAGTAGAGTGATGTCCTGCTATTTATCACTGGATTCAGCCGGGCAGGCAAGTGCGAGGGGGGCGGGCAGGGGGTTAGGCCGCAAGCGGACAAGCGTGCCTGGTGGATCCTTGTGAATGGCCTGCCAGCCGCGCCGCCTCTTGCTTGGTCTGCACTCCTCACGGCTAGTAGCCCAGCCCCAACCCCGAGCGCAGACGAGACGAGACGAGACGGGAAGAGAGCAGACAACTCTATCGTACTGACTGTACCACCCACCCACCTGCCTACCCCATCTCAGCCGACGATATCGCTCTCACTACTTGCTCCACCTCCGCCTCTCTCGCTCTCGCACCGTGCACCCTCCAACCTCCAAGGGCATGGCCGCGAGACTGCTGGCCGCCTCTCACCACTGACTGTCTGTCATCGTCACCTTCCATCTCTTGGTTATTGTCCGCTTCCCCCCTCGCACGCCACAGCCCAGCCAGCTGCTTGCCACGCACACCTCGGATCTTGTCGTCACCACTCAGCCTTTGCATCCGCACAACCATCCCCAGTGACCCGTCTTTCACCTACAAATACAGGAACAGACCCACTTCGCATCCGTCGCACCTCGGTGGATTCCGCCTCGACCCGCCAACCTCATTGCCGGTACTACCAAAAGACAAAGTCTGATCTTGCGCCTGCGGTCCTTTGTCCAACCTGACTTCACAAAGAACCCTCTGTCTTTGGACCTGACTTACCACGGCCGTCCAGTCAGACATATGGAAGAGAGTGCTTAATCATGTCGGCCACATCTACATCGTCGTCAATACCCTCCGCTAGCCAACCACCACAGTCTGGTTCAGGCGGTGGTCCCACGAGTTCGCCGCTGCTCTTCTTTGTGGCTCTTGGTTTTGGTGTCGTCTTCACCAATTTGTGGTATGTCTAGTTGCACATCGTGTCGTCTGTTCATTCTTCTCTAATTCGCTCAAAGGATCATTGTCGGTGTCAAATACTGCTTCCGCTACAACCAACGCAATCGTGCCGCCCGCCAAGCCCAAGATGGCGACCCCATCGACCTGGCTGCAATGCCACGCCCTCATAGGAGAAGGAGGGAGAAGAAGTTGATGACTATGGACGAGGTCAATGAGCGGTTCTCTTTGATCAAGTATAAACAATGGAAGGCTAGCCGGGAACATGAAGGACTGCCAGCAGCGGGTGGAATAGCAACAGCACCGCAAAGTCGTGCCAATAGCGTCAAGGACGTTGAAGGTGTTGTGGCCTCTATACCGGACAATGGGGGCTCCGGTCAGAATCCCACCACCACATCAGGAACGGCTCAGGAAAACAATGCTGCAAACGCACCATTGCAAAAGGATATTGGGACTTCCGAGGGAGTTCGCAAATCTACGGAGGAGAAAAAGAAAGAGGTCACTGAGAAGCACACCGAGCTGACACAAACCAACACTGCTACAAGTCACTATACACCAGGTAAAGCGGGTTCCGTGGCAGACCACGATGGCGACGAATCCGACGACGACGATCCGATTCGAACTGCTGCGGCTCCCGAGCTGCTTGCTGAACCCGGCGACACCTGCGCGATTTGTTTGGACGTCTTGGAAGACGACGACGATGTGAGAGGGCTGACCTGCGGTCATGCCTTCCACGCCAGCTGCGTTGATCCGTGGCTGACAAGTCGCCGAGCATGCTGCCCTCTTTGCAAGGCTGATTACTACGTGCCCAAGCCCCGTCCAGCTCAAGAGGGCGAGGCACAGGATCAAACCACGTCGAACCGCCGCTCGACTGGTCTTCGATCGCCTACAGTTCCACAGGCTGCCTGGTCTGGTTCTCGAGTACCCTTCTCCCGTCCCCGCGTCATCATCGTCTCCACCGGTGGTCGACAAAACTCGGATGCCAACAGTGGCAGACAGGTCAGATCTTTCTTTGGCTTCGGTCGCAATTCAAATCGGCGGGGTCCGGACTCAACTACTGACAATGCTCCGCCACCTCCTGACACCAGTAATGCCGCACCCCCGAGAAGTAGAATGCCCTTCACCACTTTGTTCAGCCGTAATCGCCATGCAAATGCTGAAAACAGCACCGCGACGCAACAAATAACTCCTGCTCAGCTTGAAGCTGGCAATCGATAGCGAATGGCTTCCAGCACACTCATGCTAACAAAGCATGACTATCATCTGGATGCTATCTCTTACGCCCTCACGAACACAAGATTCCCCATTCCTTATAACCGCGCCAGTCGTAATTGTGATACTTAGTTTCCATGTTTCCTACGGCGTTTTCTACGGGTCTTCCATAAATGGTACTGTCTAGTGAGGTATTGCCTTTGTCCCTTTGAGCGAGAAATTTGGGGTGTGTACATATGGAGGATAAGCGGAGATTTGTCTCGGCCGTGGGGACAAACATGTTTATACTGGCTTCTTCCCCCGCCGTCAGTTCAGGCTAGGCTCTTTGTGGAGATTTTGTCTTGTTTCTTTTGCTAAACTGCATCATCTAACACCCTTGGCCGTCTCTTCGAGGGAAGCATCATATTGGTACTTTCTTTGCATGGCTTTGTTAAAGAGATACATGGACGGAGCAAGCGGGTGAGCCCGGCCGTAATGAGGGAGTTCAATGAGTGGATCGAAGCAGGAGAGAGGAAGGGTAAGACCACATATTGTGTGTGTTTCTCATGCAGTTGCAGTGTTAGGTGTGCGTACGTACCTACGTATATTAGTGCCTCAAGCATATAACATTTGATTTGATCTTTTTTCTCTCTACTCTACAAATTTTCGTGCAACGAGTTAGAAATTTGTTTCCTAATGAGTTTGACGGATGTTGTGTTTGAATATGTAGGTAGGAATCCCACTTGCCACGCCACCCCGCAATGTGTACCTAAGTATACATACATACCTCCTAGCACCACCCTATGTAGGTCTATCTATCTGTGCATCAATCTTGTTGGTGTATTGTATGTATGTATTAGTAACTCGAGAGAGAAATGCTGTCTGTCTGTCTGTCCTGTATACATACATGTTCAAACGGTATGGAAATACTGTGTGTGCTTTTTTGTAGGTAACGTACAACAAGTCTTGATATCTATCTTATTCATTCATATGTATGTTGGCCTTAACAGTGCGGGTGCTCGTTACAGTTGAACAACTCCTATTCACCTACGTACCCCTTGTTTACGATACCTAAGTTCCTTCTAAGGGTATTTTAATACAAGATGCTTCTAATTATTTGGTATGATATGAAGTATAGGACGTTACTGCGTTTTCGTCTGCCTGCGTCGATGCCTCTCTCCCCCCCCCCAGTAGTTGAATGCTCTGTGGTGGTTTAGTGTACTTTTTATGATACAAAGTATCAACTCCTCCTTAGCCTCGGGGTATAGTATATGTGTAGCCAGTCGCGCAGGTGTTAAGATATCCCGCACTCACAAAACATTAGAAAAAGAATAGTAAAAATATTATATAGAAATACTCTCCTAGCATTGTACTTGCTATTAAAAGAACTATAATTTTAGGGGGAAGAGACCCTTAAAGTATTATATATAGAGTAGTAAGTGTAATAAGTGCGGGCTATTTCTACACCTACGTGCTAGATTATTTGATGCGATCCATTTACGGGGTGTAGGTCTGGCGTGTGTTGGTAGTTGCTATCTATGTGTACCTATGTAGCAAGTAGCTGAAAAGCATTGAAGAAGAGGCATTTTGAGAATGTATTTGATTTATCAAGACAGGTAGTGATCTCGGTTGAGGAGGGACATGTCTCTCCACGCTACATGCCGTGTATATCTACGTTAAAACCTCTTCCCTCCCCTCACCCATCCCAGCCATTCGCAACGTGTCCCTTGGTGCACTTCCAGAGTTTACGGATAGCCAAACCAATCACTAAAGATCACATTAACGCCTCTAACGCCTCTAAGTCGGACTCGAAGCTGCTACTAACTTCTGGTTCTTCTTCCGACTTCCTGCGCTTCCTTTTTTCTCCTTGTTCCTTCAACCTATCTTCAGGCGATCGAATAAACTCAAAATCAAAGTCAAGATCATAATCCTCGCAGTGAGACGTAATGTGTGATGTACCTGTGCTGGACTCCGAAAGTGGAATTTTTGAATTCAAATCCTGAATCCTCTCTACAAGTTTAGTCTCTGCAGCCTTGATCACGGCCATGCCGGCCTCTCATGGAAGCCAAGGAGGTAATGCGGCGGTGACCCAATTCTCGTGGTGGCCCGGGTATAATATTCTGTCACGAGACGTCGTATTTACGTACTTAATGAGCGCGTAACACGCCGGGCAGCAGCGTTCGGAGACCGGAAGGACTTGTGCGGGGCCTGAAAAACTCTTAAGAATTTCCTTAGGTGGAAGTTGGAGAGAAAGCATCACAGTCTCAGAGTGAAAGTTTCCTTCGAAATTTTCTTCGTCTTCCCATTTTGCATCCGATACGATTGGCTTTTCATCCTTCGTCAGTTCCGTCTCTTGGATAAACGTCTTCAATTTGGCGATGTTTTGTGGTCCAACTTCCTCGCCCCAGGGGAACTTAAGCGTCTCCATCACGTTTTTCATGGACACTATGTTTCCATCAGCCTGGTCTTGGAAGCAACGTACGTACTCAAACCTGGTTGATCTCAAAAACATTTGGATCCTTTTGTCAGGAATTTGGTTGGAACCTCTGCTAAGACGGAGGACAGCTTTTTGGTGAAGACATAATAAATTCAGGTATTTCAATGCTGCCACATTCCAGTTCTGTGCAAGTCCGGCTGAATCAATTTCCTCGAAGTCCGCGGTGTACGTTCTTCTGTGGCTTGTGAATGTCATTTTGAAACCGCTTCCCACGTCCCTGACACCACCGTCCGATGACGACGATGACGACGGATATGGGCCGGGTTCTGATAGAGGCTGTCCAAACCGGTCCGATGAAGGTGCGTTGGCTGAGTAACTTGATGTGACCTTGGTGATAGCGAAGACTTCTCTCAAATAAGCCAGGTGGGCTTGTATCACTGGCCTTATCTGGTCCAGCAGTGCTGAGAGCAACCTTAACCAATAACTCGCGATCATGGCGTAGTAATCCAACTCCAAGGCGGCGTCAGCGATTTGATCCTCACTCAGCTTGCCTTGGCCTTTTTTATGAGGCGTTCGTGTTTCTTGTTTGCCAAGGTGAGCAGAGCAGCATTGAGGTTAACAAGGAGGTCACTGAATAATGTCTGAAAGACAGGTCGCGTATCGTTGGTGTACACGATCTCGCGTTCCAGCCACGGCTCCAGCTCGGGAGCAAGACCGGCCTTCGAATTCTTTAAGCACGCAAGGATTTTCTGTAGTAACGGTCCCGGAATCTTCATATCTTTTGCATCCGAAGGCAGGAAGGGTATGTTCCGGAGAGTCCCAGAGGCCTTGTGCACGTCCGTAGATGTTTTTGTCAAGAATTGCCACAGATTTTTATCATGTTGAGACGTCCCTCTAATCATGCGATCACAGATCTTCGCAATGCTAGCGAGAAGGACATAGTTGTTCAATCTGGCTTGTGCTGTCCGAGAGGCGTGAGCATCGCTAGCCTCATGGGTAGCGGTGACCAACGAAACTAACATGGAACCATGCTTGTCGATGGTGATGTTCGTTTTGGGGGCATTCCGCTTGGTTCCAATTGTATGTTTTAGTAACCATGCTCCAGCTGAGTCCATAGGCTCTGCAGGATCAGCAATAGCCTCCACCAACAGCGGTGCAACTCTGTTATCCAAACCCTTTTCATCGTCATCAAGTTCGGATATGTCGCTTGCCTCATCATCTCGGTCAGGGTCGGTTAGGATTTGCACTAGCTTTCCATTCTTGTCTGACCTCACATCGACCACCTCCAAATCTCGAACAAGGAGATCAGCAAATTCCGCAAGCCTTCGGTACAAGGTGTTACTCTTGCTTCGTCGATTGTCGTGCGTGTGGTCGTCGGTGGCGTTTGTGGCTCGCAGCAAATTTGTCAGGCCCCGGAATCGGAGTAGATTCTGCTCGGAGAGAAAACTGGAGGCAGCCATGGGGCATCTAGGTGTCGAAATAACCCGCACTCACAACACTTACCACTCCACATATAACGCTTCGAGGACCTTTTCTTCTTAAGATTGTAGTTCTTATAGAAGTAAGTAGGATGCTAGGAAAGTATCTCTGTAAAACGTTTTTAGTACTTGTTCTATAGATTTACTACTTAAAAATAAGATCTTTTTTTATCAGGATACTATCGGTGCTTTATATGTATGTTAGACTGCTCAATTGATGAGCATTACAGTAACCCAGCGCGGTGTTCACGGCGTCATTGACCACCCATGCTGGGTCGCTGGTCACTAAGGTACTAATAACCTGTGCGGATAGTGAAAGGCGGAAGCTGGATGGCGGATGGTGGATGGTGGAAGGATTTAGAAGAGCTGATCAATACATTATCGGGCATATATATCGCTGCTATTGACAGCTTGAAGATTGATGTAGCTATAGGGTATCGGAAAGGATGCATTGACTTCCTTGTGTGAAAATTGAGTGTTTGCGAAGGATGTATCGTTGGTTTTTTTCACCTTTTTACGCAAAATAGTACATATACCTCAGGAGTACGTATGCTCTCATATGGAAGAAGATTCTTGTATTATAAGGGGAGTCTACGTGGTGTATGGTATATGTGCTTGCTTCTAGTAAAGATGAATAGTTCTTAGAGCGGAGATATGTTTACAGAGAGTTTGAAGGGTGAAAGGGGTGAGAGCGTTTGAGTGAATGTCTCACCACGTGATCTACATCACGTGGCTTCCATGTATATTCTATCTGTCATAGTACTGCTGCATCACTCAATTAATCACTTCTCCTCCTCCACCTGATTCACCTCCTTTGGTGTCCTCCTACAGAAAATACCCAAGAGACTGCATAGAGTTTTGTGAATGTTTTGTTAATGCTGTTGGTCCACTACGTAGAAGTTTTATTTTGTTATTTTTGTTCGACTCGGATTTTTTCTGTACAAATTATTAATGCATGCAAATCTACAAAAAAACATGTCCCTGTAAGCACGAATCGGGTATCAACACCGAGGAACATCGATGGAAAGATAGAAATCCAAAGAGAAGGGGTGGAAGCACGGAGTTACTGCCACTAACCGGGAAGTAGAATGAGTTGCTGGGTTGCTTGCTGATGGGATTTCTTTTTTCACGGAACAGCACGCGCAATCCGCAATCTTAACGGCCGCCGATCTAGTTCGAATGCTCCACTTTTCTCACATCCTGAAGAAAGAAAAGGCAAAGTATGGAGTAACGCAGTGTAGTTAGTCTACCGCCCAGCATTTAATTTAGCCCCATCCATGTCTTTTGACCCCCATCACTGACTTCAGTATTGCTCGCGAAGGTTACATAGCGATCAATCCACCACACCGCAACCGTTTAGGGCGATTTGGAGGGGGAAATTCGCAAGCGACTCAATAATCCTGCGTTCCCGTTTCATGGATTCTTAAACGAATAATGTAGAAATGATGGGTAAGTCGTACGTAGTAAGGGTACCCCTACTTATATAATCCTGGGTTTTTCTCATGAGATGATTTGATATCATCCTGGTTTCGGTAGTTTCAAGGTTACCCCTACTGCTCACGACTGACCCTGGAATACCTACTGTGTAGTCTTATACACACCGTATTTCCGAACCCGAATACGGCGCAGTCTCCCCGAAATGTCTACACACCACCAGACCCCGCACGAATTTCCTTTGCCAGAACAAAGCCCCCGCCGCGAGACATTATTTGCAACTCTCAATCTCTTTTCGGTGCCTTGCAGCTGCAATCCTCCCACGCCCCACGCTTCGTGAGCACTACCCCATGAAAAATATCTGACAATAATAAGCTATACACACCCCTGCTTCGGGTATGACTCCGATTGCCCATACTGCAGCTTGACAGAACTGTTATTGAGATGCTCGAGCGCATACTCACTAACCCACCCCTACCATCCATGTACATCCGTTGGTTTCAGTAATGTACAGAGAAAGGTGGTCCATGGGCAATATCTGACAGTTGGCGGCCGCCTTTTGCAACACAGGGGGATTACCTACTTGTTATGCGTGCTGATCAGTAAGACGATCTATTGAATTGTTTGATGACACAGGGAAGAAGCCCCGGTCTGTGAACTTCGCAATATTAAGTGTGGCCTTGGATTAGTAGCGGCCAGATATCGGAGGAGGGAGATTTGCAGCAACAGTCTAGGGGGTGAACACGTGTACCGGGATTAGATCGCATGCGTCGCCATGGCGGTTTCATCTGCCAGCGACTCATTGACGCCATCTACCTACATACGCAATTCGATATCTGAGTTACTCAATCGGGAAGTATTCCTTGGCGATGATGTAGGCTTGATAATTCGTTTTTCTTGCCGAGCGTGTAGTTCCCCCGTCGTCGCACTAGCCTGGTTGCTGTATAGTTCAATGCTATTGTTACTGAAGGCGATTTGGTGATTTGGCGATTCGAATCTAATTTCCTTTCCTTTCCCGGTAGCCGGTTCTGGGGGTCAGTGTGTTCATTGCTTTTGTCTCTCATAGCTGTATTCGTACTCTTGTCGAAGCTAGTGGAAACGCTTCGAAGGACGTTCTACTACCATGCGCCCTTACTAGCCCCTTTTCATTTCCTACCTGCATGGCTTGGCTGTAGCCTGTGCGTATACACAGCTCATCCATCAAATCTGCGCGCGAAGCGGATGGAAAGATTGTAGGAGCGGTCAGAGCGACTGATGGCGAGTCTCGAATTCTGTACCAGACTCTGCCATTGCCTGTAACCAGGTGACAAGATGGCGAGCTAGAGCCGGCCGGGACATTCGTACCGGACCATAGCCGCCAATCACTAGGCGCCACTCCATACTACCTAGTCATGATTACCGGTCAAAGATCCAGGGATACTGTGTGCCGTGGACCTGATCCTCGTATATTGGAGTGGTAGTATGGCGATCGTGGCGGAGACCAAGAGGAAAGTTGTAATTCAAAGGACGTGGCCTTATCTGGCAGTAACGGCCGGGCACTGAGGGGCGGTGCCCAACCGGTGAACCTCATATGGACCCGTTGAGCACCGTGTTTTCAGGTCATTCATTGCTGGATGCATTCAAATAAGTAAAGACGTTGAACATGCCCTATGGTTCGGGGGGTTTTTTTTTTCAAAAAAAAACCGGGAGCCGGCCGCGTCCCCGTCTCCCAATTTCGGAGGTTTCGATCCAATTATGTCACGGCAATTGACACCTGAGCTAGATCGTGGATCTTCGTATTAGTTAATTGTTCCTGTCGGGGAAGAGAAGGCTGTGCGAAGGCTTGTTTCCCAACAGCAATGCTGCCTGCCTTGCTCTCTAGCAGCACGTCGGTTGTAGATGCGCCGCATGGACATTTGTGAGTTTTGTTAGGGGTATCATTCTTGTGTCCAAGTGTCAGGTATGACCTACTCTGGCACAAATGATAGGTCCTTGTGCGTCGGTTTGCACTCACATAATTCTGAACTCCACATGTAAAAATTCCACGACAGCCACACCAGCTGATAGTGAATATCCTCCAGTGTGGAAAAATGACTCAGATCAATGTAAATGTTGGAAACCATGATGACATTTTGCGTACTACAGTGCTCCAGCAATATGTGGCACTAGCATACATGTAACTCTAAGGATATCTATAGACTTAGGTTAGCGAAATCAATTAAGAATACAATCCGTAGTTAGTTATGTATCGTATGTTATTGCTCTCGCGTTGTTTTCTATAGCAGAAGAGTTGCTTGGCTGTATGTATAAGTAGTTTTGGTAACCACATATATTTGATTGATATTTACACGCACGGGCGTACTTCTGACGCACAAAATCGCCTTATTGTCAAACACCTGTAGTAGCCTTACCATTGCGATTCCTACATGGATGATTCGGTGGTCAAGGAAGCACACAGCATACAATAGACACTAGTGGGAAAGAGAACAGAGAGAGAAATTGAGAGTGCACGAAGCCCGTTGCCAAAATGTGCACGCAACGGCGACGAAGAGTGCGCTGCCGATCACAGCCATCTGGGGAATGCGACTGCTTGAATCTTTAGAACTTGTGCAGAGCACTGTTATCTCACTTATGCATTTTTCTTTAGCTTGGACAGCCGATATGATCTCCACTCTCCCTAGTCGTTTACTGCATATTCCGAAAGCGAAGTGGGTAAGCGGCATTGGCGAGATAGACGTAATATTGGTACTCTAGCAGTCGATCTCTTTCGAGTCCAACACACCGTATCCGTCCCCCCGCATAGATTTGCGAGTCAAAACACTGTTCTCTTCAAAATATTTTCTTTCCTTTTTGTAAGGAGACCTACTTTGTTGCCTGGTCATTTCTTTGGGTTCTGGATTTGGTTTGGGCCGTTTCAACAATTTCAAGCGTTTCTAAAACGGCTAGGATTTTTTTTCGCAATCTTTCTGCACAGAGGGGGCGGTATTACGAAGTACCCGTTATAACAGGGAATCACTACAAAAGCAAGGTTTATCAGGGTAAAGGTCTGCAATATACGTTAAAATACGTGCAATAGCGAGTACAAGCAGGGAGGCGGTGGTCCTTGCTTACTGCGCTGGTCCAGAGCACCCTCACAAACGTACGCACTTCTTTGATGTTGCGAGTTGATCGGTGAAGGCCTATCTGTCATGCACATCTTTAGGAAGGAAAAAATGATGGGATATGGACCATGTACGCGCATCATGCAACTCCACCGGGGAGAGAAAGCCGCGTCACTTAATGGAGTTCTTGGGCTGCAATGCGTATCATTAGAAACCTTCCAAGGCTAGAAATACAGTGTTGAGTTCTTTTTCTTCGAGCTATATGAAGCGGGGGGAAATTGAATCATGCAAGGGGCAAAAGGCTGCGGAAGCGCAAGGTTATACGGAGGGGATGATTCAAGGAAGTTCGCGTGGCGACCGGGAACGCTGCCCTGTACGCACACGTCGGGATTCGATTTATACGCAGGGATATATGGTCTGCATCATGGGGAAGGCGGATGTTGTTTTCGAGCATCAGGGATTTACGTAGCTATCAGAACGAATGTTCAATGCATAGACGACAGCTTGTGGGAAGGTGTGTCAGACTCAGGGGTCAGGGTGTGTGCCTGGAAAAAAGGACGGCCTGGATGAAGGATGTCGAGAGGCTGCGAAATCTATGCTATGGTCAGTAGTCGGCAGGTTTAGGGTGGGTGGGAAGGGGAGGCGGGAAAAGAAGGCAACGGTTTGAGCCGAGCCACACCCGCACCACCATGTTTTGCTTATTCTCTCTACCCATCAGCAGCGGTCCGACTCATGTTAAATGATTTAGAACCCATCTAGATTCATAGATCACGCTGAAGTAGAAATCATGTTGAAGTAAACAAGGCGCGACATCACGAGCCGCCGGGTTGTTGTCGTACGGTCATGGCAATGGCCAATGTAGACTTGATTTCCTTCTATTCCCAAGTGCTCAATTTGCCTGCTAATTTGACTCACTAGCCCTCACCCCCTAGAATCATGGTAATGAGTTCGTCTTCTTTCTTTCTTATCCAGATGGAGCTGGTGACCAATGTGTCAAATGCCTCGTTTCTCGTGGGTTTCTCTAGAAAATAGTCGAATCAGTTCGAAGTAAATTTTCCTGTCACGCGTTTTTTTCCAACCCCGCCGTTTCTTAATGCGCTACCTACTCTATGTATGAGACTGGCTCACCGATGAGGAGTGTGCGGAAGGTGGGTAGACAGCTTTTGGCGTGGCCAGATGTAATGTATCTCCCTGCTACTACCCGCAGTCAGAGACAGACGCCATGCCGAACCGGACCAGACCATTCAATTCAAACCGCAGACAAAACTTAACCGACATCAATCGCTACTATGATGGATCGACTTCCGGTCAGGATATGCGGGCTTGTACGCCGAGAGCCCATTCTTCCGCTTTTAGAGCCACCAGCAAAGGATCAATGCCAATAGAATTCGCACGAACAATGGGCCACATCTGGTGTTTCTGGCGGTAGATCCACTGGTTATGATGATAGCGAGTTTTCCTGAGTTCGAGGGAATGGGTTGATCCGTGTGGCGATACCCGTGGGTGCATCTTCCTCTTGGTCCCTGCGTGCATCGTGTGTGCATATCTCACACGCAAAGTAGGGACGATAACGCTCCTGTGCAGCATCTAGTAGCAGCTGCTTACATTACACAAGACTAGTCTCTGTGGAGGCCGGTAGCTGGACGTCACTCTATGGTGAGGACAGTTCGTATGGCGGTGGCTTGCTTGGCGCCTCAGTAAAGGAGCTCCAATAGAGATAAAGTCGTAATGCACTTCACCAGGGTCCTTGTTGAGGTGGCTGGGTCGAGCTGGCGCGCTTCCCTAGACCAACCTACTAGGCTTTTGGTCTGGGTGTGTCTAATCAATCAATCGAATAGCTCACCTTCGAACCATTCATTGTTATGATTAAGAAAACAAACACCAGACCCATCGGAAATTGCTCATATCGGCTGTGCACTGCACGACTGTCATGGTCGTGTCTCAGGCTTATCCTGGTGCGCAAAGACTATTGGAGATCATTCCCCTTCTCTCACGAATAAACACCCGTGTCCTTGCAGATGATTAGAGCAGTAGCGGCAGGGTCAGTGACTGTATCGATGTTTGCGTGGCTGGTTGATTGGTTGAAAGCTTGGTTCTTGTCGTCTTGACCACAACAACACAGCTGGATCCTCGCAATTCTCTGCAGTAGGTCCACGGCAGACTAATCGACGCTAATCAATCTTGGAGTATTCATTCCTGGTGGAGCTAGTCTTGTATCCCCTTGTCACGTGTAGCTATATCCTCTCACACACACCCTGGGGCCTCGCACGTCGATCTCGACCAATGCTATTAGGCCTGCAAGGCCATTCGCCTTGGTATCGCCCCTATGTACTTCGTTGAGAAGATTATATGGTGTTCGACGTGTACATGAATTATTTGACTAGGACGCTGCTCATTCATGGGCGGTCTTTTCGACTCTCGGGCACAGCGTGTTAGCGAGCTTAGTGTAGCCGCTGGTGTTGGATTCTTCTAAATTATACCCAGGCATGCGAGTGCGTGTGATAACATGGTATTGCTCCTCTATCTAACATTGACGATATCCCGGGCGTGCACGTAGTTTTAACAGGGACATTCCACGATCCGCCATTTCCCATGTTGGAATTCGACTGAATGCGATGATAGACAAAGAAGGTTGTCCCTTAAGTGCTATTGGTGGGTTGAAGCAACGAGCCGCGGTTCATCGCCATCAGCAGTGGCCACGGGAGGAACAGATTTGGGGACAAAGAAGGGACGGCGACCACCCTGAACGCAATTGCGGACTATAGAGTTAGGCACCCAAGGTCCGTTAAACGTGAGGGCAGATATCGATATTGCAGCGACAGCCGTAAAGGTATCGCACCACATGCATTCTTGCACAAACTTTGTGTTCTCTCCAAACTTCTCCCTCTCACTCGCCGTTACTCCGAAAAAGATTATTTATGAGACCGAAAAAGGCGGGGGGACAAATCATCAAATCGTCTACGGGCATGAGGTAGTTGCGGCACCCTCTGTCCCGTTTGTCGTTTTTCCTGCTGCCGTCGTAATTCATTTTCGATCAGGCTTAACAACAGGTGGTTGTGAGGTCGGAGTCGTACTGGCAGGTTGAGGAGCAGGACTGCCCTGAGGCAATGGTCTTTTACCGTTGTCGGATGATCCTATACTCGTTGAGCTCCAAATTCGCATGCCGTCGGGATGGTGTTCCTTAAACATACCTTTCTTAGGGTGGGGGATCTTGGGATACGTCCACATAATCTTTCGCTTCTCCGCCATGTCCGTTTGTCTCGACTGTCGATGTGACTTTGCTAAGTGGATCGAAGAGGCGTCGAGGGCTCCAGCAGCTTTTTGTGGTGTTAGTGCCAAATGCACGCGTAGGCGAAAGGATTACACGCCTGTACAAGGCCTGTACAAGACGCGGTTAAGCCTCCGTGGCGGCAGCAGGGGCTTCCCATGACTCGCAGTGAGTTCCTCTACACCGGTCCTTCTCCAGCTTTAAAACAATCCCAGCAGTAAAAGATTGGGACAATTCAATGCCGGCGCTTTGCTCTGAGTATCTCCTCACAGGATTGTGCACATGCATAACGTGTGCGAGTAAGCCGGTCATAAATGTCGCCATGAAACCCGGTCGGAAACCAAAGGAAGCCGAAAAATCATTGCCAGATGCGGTGCATGACGCCGTATTTTAGCATAGCTAATTTTTATTCTCCTCATTAGTTTCTCCTGCTTTGCGCCTTTCTTGTGTTCTTCTCCTGCCTTTCTTATCATCCCTTGTTGTTTTTCTTCTCTTGATTGATCCTCATCGGAGGCCTGTCTCTAGGACGATGAGAGATTATAGATAGCAGCAAACTATCATATCTCACGCTGCTTCAATGCTTTATTCGATATAAAGAATAGTGATCCCGAAAACAGTTAGGTGGCGGCTTCTGACAGTGTTAGAGACGTCTGGTCAAAGGCGGTGTGGTCACGTGAGCAACAATCAGGCAGAGGACGAGGCAGCGACGCTCTAGTTCATATTAACATCGGTCTTTCTGCCAGAAGGGAACAAAAGAAGGTGAAAAACGCTGTACAACTTATTGGCTCGTCGGAACCAGACCGCCAGCCTGGAGAAACACAACAACAGCCAGAACCGCCCATATCCTGATTGACATCCGTTAGCTCATCTAGTCCAATATCAATATTCTGGAAGAGTTTACCCACCCGGCCATCAGCATGAGGAGCCCTTGCATTCTCTTACTCAAAAAAAGACTCGGAATGGCGCATAAAAGACTCATAAAAGGTGCGACAATCAGTTTGGTCCGCGTCGAGTGGAGATTGTAGATTAGAATGACCGAGCCAGCGAAAATGCCAGCGACGATAAAGCACTCGAACATCGCTGCGCACATCTCCAGCGGTGCATTATGCACTGTTCTCCACTCTACCTGCTGCTCAACATCGCCCCTTTGGAGTCTTTGGGCTCGTCTTCTCAATTTGTTAATGCTCTGATCCAGTGGGACCAGCATTTTGTTGAGGATGAAGTTGCGTAAGGGATTATTTTCGGGTCCATCCATCGCGAAATATGAATAGGGAGCGGGCTCGCCGAATTCGCCAAAAATTTCACACTTTTCAGCGTTTGGAGCCTTCGTTTGGAACCTCATGAAGTGTCGAAAGATATGATCCATAAAGAATCTGCTGGCGCTGCGTGCTTGCGTGGCTTTGGTGTCGTCGTCATTGATCTGGCCTAGACATTGTAAGGAGAAGTAGATGCATATGCAGAAGATCAGAGACTTACTGTACCAGTGCACGATTTTGGAAAACCCTATCATCGCTATCCCGTACTCCGTCTCTATATTCAAGCGGACCTCTGGAGAGTCTACCGCACCCTTCCAGTCCTCCTCCAGCTTTTGGATATTGCGCCATCGAGACCTCACTAGAAATTCAATAAACTTTGCCGTTTTATTCCGTTCTGCTAAAAATCGAGGGCGGATATCAGCTTCTGGCTGTTTCTCAGCATGGTTGAAGTATTCGTGGTAGTCGAGGTAGCAAGGGATTAGCTCTGCAGAAGCGGCCACGATATCCTTGGACGTTACAGGAAGGTCATGATTCGCAGGATCGACCGACACTAAGCGAGACGGACTTCCGCCTGCGTGGGAGTCTGAAGGTTCTCCCATTGAAAATCAGATTCTGGACAATGGAAAACTAGAATAAAGGTGTGTTGTTAGAATTTTTCTCATGTGCTAAGGGGCTCCGTGGACAGGTTTTATACTTCGCATGACCCAGTCGACAGCCAAAAGAGATGGATGTTTCCTCCCTCCCGATTTCAAGACTGCAGAAGCCAAGGGCAAACCCGCCCAGGGCTGTACATACTGTATGCAAGGCGAACAGTAGCCATATGCCCATTGTGAGCCGTTTTCTGCTAATGATGTCTTTTAATAACAGCGCGTCTATTTCTGAATCATTGATCAGAAATAATGCAATGCGATGATTTGCGAGATGAGAGTCATGACACCCTCAGGTTTCTGTTCACCGGCTACCTTTGTTCAGCATCCAACGCGGGCGTGTAAAGAGAAGGACGGCGACATCAAGGCTATCAATATCGTCCAGTGAGGATGGCAAAATCAATCGATCTTCGTAGCTTCAGCACACCATCGTGCAAAGCAGTGGTATAGCCTTGCTATGGGGCTTGCATTGTTGTTTGCGTGCTATTGGATCGCGTTGATGTTGGTGTGAGGGCGAAAACTTCGAAGGAGTCGTGTCTCCTCCCCTGTCCTTTACCGCGAGCAGGGCGCGGCGCTATCCTCGGTAGTGTTGGAGAGAGTATTGGTGGACTCGATGGGAGTGATGGGGAAGATGTATTTTAATGTGATGGTAAGCACGAGAGTGGTGTGATGGAAGGGGGAAAGGTATGAAAATGACACAGTGATGTACCCCTCGTCTAATAGTTTGGTACACTCGGCCCAATCGTGTGTGCTGATTATGCTATTTCTCAAGTTTCGCCAGGCATTCAGCAGTAAAGATTCGAACAAGATGATACATGTGGTATTCTATCTTACTAAAGCAATCGTTTTCACATCATTTTTCTTTGATAGGACAGCTGTCTAAAGGATGGAGTAAACAATATCGGCATCAAAATGACTCCCGCAGTCCATGCTGTATTCCCTGGAACAAAAGAAGGCAAATGCCATCCCACCCCTTTCCCTTTCAACGGGAATCGTAGGGGTTAACCCAGGCGTTATCAGACGGCGCTCACTCATTTGCGCGCGGCTCGGATATAATCACCCAAGTAAATAACACTGATATACATGCACCGCTGGTTCGGCTGCTTAAAAGGTTGCTTCATAACGCATGTAGGGCCAGCACATACCCACTAAGATATTAGACCGCCTCATCGCTCAGCCAGCCGCCAGTCGTCAGATGTCTTGGATTGGGTTATCGAGCATATGCAATGTGTACAGCTGGGTCGAGAGAGGACGAATGCATCGCAATGACTGAAGATCATCTTCAAACTTATCGTTGATTCATGGCTTTGTGTCAGGTGTCAACTTTGTGACACTCTCTTCCGGCATCAGCATCGTATCCAGTAAATGTGTAGCCCAGTACACCCTCGAGAATAACCAATTTTTATATAGCAGTACCGAGCATCAAGTATGAATGTTGCCTTCTTTCGATTCGTATCCTCCACGAGTCATCATCGCACCATCTGTACATGCTGACGCACCCCATTTACAGCAGAGACAACTACGTTTCTAACTGGACATTGGGTGCAAAATCAAGCGCGCGAGAAATAGTAGGATTTACACCATTGCCTTCACAAAAATCTGAAGTTGTCTAATAATGCCCAAAGGGGTGGCGTGAAAACTATGATCAGATGAGTGAGAGCGGCGAAGCTGAAGAGGGCGGGTTGATTAGTTATACATTCGTGTTCTCGTCATGCCTTTCTTGCCCCTAGACTGTTCTACATTGCCCTCTTTTTCATCTTGTAGAGGATGACTTTCCACTCTACACTCACCTCACTCCTTCCCAATGACAAAATACCTTCGCTCCTAACGATATCAAAGTTTACCGCGTAAAGGTAGCTACGGACGGTACCTCTGGGTTGGTATTTCGTTGCCACATTGTATCCGAAGCCTTGATCCTCTTCGATACAATCAAGCAGCCCCATGACAAGGCTGCGACGGACTTGGTCACAATGCAGGGCTACATCGATGATCTCAAATAGCATGCCTCTTAGTGGATGGCATGCAGAACACTGATGCAGGAGTCCTTCTCGTTGCCTTCTGCACACCGGTATGAGCGGCAGATGGTGTCATGGTCTTATTTCTCCCGGCGCTTAGGAGAAAATAGAAACATCCGCGGTTTCCTCCAAAGAACATGTACGAGTGATAGATTCAACTGTATAGCATAATACTCATGCGTGTCTCACAAACAGGCTGTCCACCATCTCTGCTCGATTCGTAAGAGGGTGCAGAGTATATTAAGATAGAACTAGAAAAAGCCTTGGCTCGACAAGTGAATGTTGCTTTGGGGAGCCGATAGTAAGTGCTAAGGATGTTGCATCGAAAGTACTGCGAAACGTTGTCTCCATATCCGAGGTTGTTTTCCGATGACCCTAGCGTTGGCATACTGCCACCCCGCATTGGCGTTTTAACTCAAGATCATCTAGGAAAAGAGGATCCTTCTCGAGCAGATTATCTCCTATCAATCGTCAACAATAAAGAACATTTCGGTAAGAATTTGAAAGAAACATTCCAGAGGTAGATATACACCCTCGCTTCCGAAAATTGCGCCCCATTAGACCAACACGTGTTGAACTCTAGGCACAGAGGTGTTTGTTACCGAGACACCTCGCGGCGTAGTTTACTAAGACATTCATCACCCTTTGTATCACTCCTGGTTCAGTTAAGCTGACTTTGTATCCACGATATAGGTGTCATCCACCTGGTCAAGGAATTGGAACGTGCATGGGATGACTTGAAGATCGATGTCGAGTCCAAGAAAGTGTGTTATACAGAGGATCCTGTGGGAAAGGGGTCATTTTATTTGATTCTTTATGCCTATCAGCTTCTAAGATGGGGCAGTAAGTTCTAATTCCGCTTCAGAGTGGGTAGTTTAGCTGTTGCTTACAAGCGACAGGTGAGAACGGAGAGTATGACACCCAAGCAGCGAAAGCTTACGGTGTCAGTAATTACTTCATGTACAAAATACTGTGACGATATATGGGTGAGAATAAAACCAAGTGACGCCCGAACGCGAGCCAAATGCCTACTACGGCAGGGTTGATGACTCATTCCCCCAGACTTCTCTTGTCTTCGTAGCAGCCCAACGGACCTTATTCGTTGGTTCATACTCGACAAAATTCCTGTATAAGATATACCGACCGCGAGCAACTATGTACACCTCAAGTGCTGGTTTCTCGGTCGTGATCCATCTACCGGAGCGTTTCAAGTAAGGGGACGCACAATTGATATTTGATGGCTTCAGCTTGCTTTTCTAGATATATTGTATTACTTTGCAGTCTGTTGACATTTGTTTTAGGTAGTATGATTATGCGCGCCGTTGTGTGACGTCGGGATAAAGTTTGACATCAATGCTGTAAGATAACAGCCTCGTCCACGTGGACAAAAGCTAAGATCAATCCCTTCTAGGTTTATTGCACATTTCTAATTCAATGAAACTCTACGAATCAGATTACACTAATCCGTTTGTTCAGGGTTTTTGCAGTTAACCACATAATACCGACGCAAGGGTAGATTCTAAGGTATATCAGCAGCTGCTACCTCCCTACATAACATTGAAGCTTTCATAATAGGTATGTCACATCGAATCCTTTCTCGAAGATAGTATAGTGTAGCGTGTGCCATGCAATATCTAACCTATAAACACAGGTTGCTTGAGGTTTACGTTTGAAATTGCCGAAATGTTCACCTTCGCCGCCGGTACAGTACGCTTCTTTGACGCGGAGCGGCTATTTACAGTTTATATAATTAGGCAACAAATCCTTATTATTGGAGTTTAGAGTATTAAACCTCTGTTTATTCGGACTGCAGCTACAGCTACCATGGTAACCAAGATACAGGAATCATTGGAGATACGCGCCTCCATCCGTCAAGTCTCCAAATCCCTACTGCAGCCCCTACAATTAATATTGTAACCTCTATTCAATAGAAGAATTCCAAATAAACCCGCAAGGCAGATAATGAAACGACATCCAGACCGAAGGCGGCGCTTAACAAACGAGCTCCCAGGCAACAGTCCTCGTTGATACCGGTCGCCATTTGATAGGCCAGTACTGTCCAAGTACGAGCTTTTTACGCACCAAAACAACAGCTCTCTAAAGCATGCCTGAAACATACACCTAGTGTAAACGTGCTGCCATGACCCCAGCCATTGCATACGGGTGTACTGTGCCGCAGCACGGACAGGGTCATGCCGATGCTTACGAGCCTTGCTGTGGATGACTCGACTTACGAAGGGACGCGGATGAAACTATTGTTTGCAAGGTACATGATATTGATTTTCCATCCCCAGTCAAGTGTCGAAGGGACGGGGAAAAAGAAAAACGTCAGCAGTACCCGTCGTAGTCATCGCACCCTTCTCCCCGATCCCCGTCGCCCCTTTGAGAATCCGACGCACAACAAGCCCAGCCCCCCACCGGTCAGTCAAAAACGGAAGAAATCTGCCTTCATTTCTTCGCTCGGTGCGGTTTCTCTAACCGACCGAACCGAGCCGTCGGGAATGTTTTCAATACACACTTGGGGTCTAAAACATACCCGCGCATGTACGTATTTTTGTGTATTTGACTTTCGTAACTGATACAGTAAATACGGGTTACTTTGAGCTCATCTTGATATATTCGGTATCGATACGGTCCTAGCAACGCGCGGAAGGTTCAGCTGGTGGATCTGAAGGAAGGAGCGAAAGAGCGAAGACTGGGTCAGGAAAAGGGAGAGTGATTGACTGTGTATCGGAACTATCGATACCCCTATGTACGCATAGGCAGCGTTCAAAGCACGACTCAAGGAATGCGGAGAACGGTGAGTAAAACTGCCCGTTTGCCTTTGCCTGACTCCTTTCCCAGCTGATGTAGCCTCCGAGCGGCGAGTGCTTCCTTGCCACGAGTGAGAGGGCAAACTTTCACTCGTCTCAAGATGTCGCGTTATTGACGCGTCAAGTCATGTGCGGAGAGCGAAGCGAGCTTGAAGCGTGATGAAGCGGTGATGAAGCCTCGTATTTACGCCGATGCTTGCTATTGTTTTCTTCTGCTCAAGTTCACTCTTAGATCTAACAACCCCCCTTCGACCTTCGCCCATCATCACACTGTATGTTCAACTAACTCTCCTAGCCAAGCCCACCTACACTTTGTATACACACACTAACAGCATCGTCCCTTTTCAGGCATACGCAGGTCCTGCGGAAGTGAACACATGGCCCACACTTCACCAAAGCCAGCATCGTCCTTTTCACATACACACCCGCACCATTCTACCCTATCCCTTCTCAATCCCTCACCGATCCCATCGCGATGACGATCGCGTCCCGTGAGGTTGCGAATATAACCACACTGTACTGGCTTGATGGCTATGTCGAACCCACCTTCTCGTGTGATGAACGATGAGCTGAATATGAGCACATACCCTTTGCACGATAAAGGAGCCTTCCACAGCTGATGGAGACTTGTAATCTGTCAAACTTCGCTGAATTCTGCTCTCATAGTTTTGAGAGAGATATGAGCGTGCTCCACCAGGACACATCTTCTCGTCTTCTAACAAAGGAAACGGGGATGAAACAGCATTGAATGAGAAGGAAATTTAAGACGACAATGGGATTGAAGTGGAGGAACTTAGCATGCTTGCAATGATTATAATGGATAATAGACTCCATGGTTGACGCTTCTGCTTTATCACGAGTGATGAGCACACAGCACATTTTGGATAGGAGTTAGAGCCGGAGCGTACCTCCATAGGTACGTGTATGTACATGTTTATATACTACTAGTGTTAGTATCGTCCAGCTCACACACACTCGCATCACACCGCGACGCATATATGTATATAAACATCATATAAATCCGATTCCACTATCCCATGGCATCTGCCTAAAACCAACCAATGAACCCGACAAAAACCCCCTTAGGGCCTGAGTAAATGAACCCGTGGAATGCTCTTACCTAGGCCATCATCGTCAATCCACGATACAGTCCTGCATCCTGAAGCCAACGACAACCTCGTTCACAAATACCCGGCGTTTGTATCATACCGCCATATCTCAGATGCCATCGGTCACATACACCCACCGGTCCAAGCGCGCAAAGACAACGGATCGAAGTAAACATGAGCAACAAGTTACTCAATATTAATCAGCACGAGGGCACGTTCTCAGCCATTGAGTTAACAGTTTCGATTCACTCGTTTCTCTTATCCTCATTCATACATCATCATTCTACCACTACCTCTCCCTCCATCGATCCACCGCTCAACCTCCCGATCTCCACACCGCGGATAGAAACACACGGGGAGAAAGAAAAAAAAAGACCATCCTCCCTCGACAATAACACCATAGCGAACCGTTCATTCCACGCTAATCCACCACATGCGTCGTCTAGTGAAACGAATCCCTCCCAAAAAAGAAAAGGAAAAAACGCCGTTCGCTAAATGCATTGAAAGTTTTTGAAGTGAACTCGAAGAAAGCCGAATGCTTTGTTGCCGTAAAGCACTTGCCTTCATTCACCCCTTTAAGTCTCAAACTTATCAAGGAGATGAAAGATGGCAGATAAACAGACTGAACGCCACAGTAATGTATGCAATACAAGAACGAAGGAGAATAAAGGAAATATTTAGAGAATAGAGAACACGGGCTTGATCCTCCGTTGCACTCCTATGCAGGCTGTCTTCACAGCTTGACATTGAGAAGGTGAAAAGAGGGGGGAAAGGGACAGGGAGAAAAGTCTTTACCCACCAGCACCCAAAAGAGCTAAAATACTGAGTCCTCTTTCATCTTCCCCTTGTCGAGCTTCACCACGAGGAGTAACCTGTCCGCAGTCTTCTCAACCCGAACTTGCGGATTCTTCCATCCCGGTGGCATTTTCGGTGCGGCACCCGCTGTTCGCATCTGCGCCGCAGGCTCCGTGCTCTGCCGCTTAGCAGGTCGCTGCTCAATGGAGCCACTGCCTTCGGCCTTGCGCTTGATTCCAGTGAGCTTGCCGTCACGGATGAGGGCGAGTTTGGCAGGTGCGAGCTTGAGTTTGACGACTTTACTGGGCTTCTTGGATTTGGGGGGTTTGGTGGAAGAAGATTGCTTGTTGCCGCCGAACTTGATGCTGAGGGATTGTTTGGGCTTGGGCATGGATGGGGTGGCGGGTGCAGGGGTTGCGGATGCAAGCTTTGTGGGTGGAGGTGCGGTAGAGGGGGGCTTTGAGGCCTTGAGAGGTTTGGTGGAGACAGCTATAGAGTTCGATATGGTGGGAGGTGGCAGAGGTTTCGGCGTTGAAGATTTGGGCGTCGAACTCGTACTCTCTACACCTTCCATTGGAGTGGATGCTGAGGTCGGTGGAGCAGGAGCTGGCGAAGGCCGAGGGGAGTTCAAGGGAGATCCCCCCATGGGCTTCGTTTTGATTACGGGCGACTTTGCGAACGCAGATATTGAGACAGATGGCGGTGCCGGCGAAGACACGGGTACAGTTGGTGGCAGGTTGCCCTGTGCTGCCAATGAACTGATCCTCTGCAATTGCGGTGCGGGTTCTACAGATCTCTCAATTGTTGTAGGTGTGGGCGTACGTGCAGGAGATGATACTGAAGCAGCATTCACTGCCGGAAGGTTCGCAGTCAGCTTCAACTTCAGGGACGGCCTCGCCACAGGCGGTGGCACTGGCGCCTGAGGTGGTGGCACCAGTGGAGGCGCTGCTGGTACTGTTGTGGGTGGAGGAGCCGCGGGCTCTGGTGGCGGTAGGACTTTGAACGGCTTGGTGCGAACATGTTCGGAGTGGTAAAAGCGCATCACGACTCCGGCGCCCTCCCGATGAACCCTCTCCACTTTCCAGTAGTGTGGATATTTGAGGTTTACTACCAACTTGTTCTTGGGCTCCGCAATCAAGGAGGCAACCTCCAAGAGCTCCGAGATATCTCTCAACGAAGTCGATTTTGATGAAAGAGCCTCTACTAAAGACCGCTTCAACGTCTCGTTCCCAGCCAAGTCTTTCTTCAAACCCTCCAGAGCTCCAGGCAAATTGCGTCTCGCAAGCCCAGCAGCGCGGCTGTTGGTATTGGTTTCATCTTCCACCACAAAGCCATCGGTGCTTTCGCTGGGTTCATCGAGGGTGAAGACATCGCCAACAGCAATCTGCCCAATAGCCTTCTCAAAGATGCGCAGCAACTGCGCCCTGAAATAAGGTGACGGATCGGACTGTATCTCCTGGATCATATACCTAACCACGCTGGGTTTGCTGGTGAATATGCCGAGATCAACCAGACAATTCCACGCGGCGAGACGCACATTATCGGCGTTGCCAAACCGCGTGTACTGGAGAAACTCGGAGGCTTTTAAGGGGTTGGCCCGGTTCTTGATTAGCTTCGCCTCGCACTCCAAAACCGTGGTCGTGTAGACATTGTGATACGTCGGAATCCACTCATCCAGACGAAGGTGGCGTTGCAGCTCGTCACTTGCCTTTTTCTTGAAATCATGCTCTTCAGCTTCTGCCAAAAGATTTAGGGTAGGATCCATGTCCATAGGGCTCGGTTTCGAAGTAGTGATGCACTCTGTCAGACAATGCATGAGCGTTGCGAGATAAAAATCATCACTGTACTCGTTCCCACGGTTATCATTGTAACGCATGACATCGAGCAGGAAGTTCTTGACTTCCACAGGAGCCTTGCCATCTGGCCCCTTGATTCTAGCAATTGCCTTTGGTATCGCACATTGAATGAGATACGACGCCCGGTCGGAAAAGTCATTCGATCGAGTCATGGGCGAATTGGGTAGGCAGAAGAGCTCGCGGAAAGCCTTGATTAGATGGAACAATCCAATCATATTCTTCCCTTCCGTAGCGTTATTGGGCAAGACGTCCGCTGCCATTGTACGAATGCCGTGGAAGTACCGGTTGTCCATGAGCGTTTTGACCAAGATACTAGATAGCAAGCCGTGTGCCTGCTTGCGGGCTAGGTATTGAATAGACTCCACCTGTGCGACCACGTCTTTGTCCTGCTGCAACTGTGAAACGTACATGTACGAGGGCATGTCGTTGATGTTTGTCTTGCAAATCCACTCAAAGTCCGCATCGATACGTATCCATTCATAAGCCTCGCTCTCCATTTTTTGCTCGTCCTCTGCAGACCAGTCCTCAATCCTCCATTCTGCAACCTCTTCCGGCGATTGGAGCGTGTCTCCGAGTGAGTAAAAGGTAACATCCTCTGGTGCCTCGCCTGCTACATCCAGGCCTTGGGCAGCAGCCTGTCGCTCCTTGTTCAGCCTGTTTCGCTTGAGTCGCTTGTATTTGGTGTTGTAAGGTATCTCAACCTTGACGGTGGACGAGTTAATGTCCACAATATGCTCGTATGGCGTTCCATCCGCCTCGTGGATCCGAATAGTCATAGGGCCAACGAACGCAGGCCAATCACCGTCCGGCGAGAAACCATGGCTCTTTTCCTTGGCCTCCCGCAGAAAGTCAGATGCCGCTAGCGAGCGCTCCTCCTGAAAAATGATTGGGTCGGCCTGTGTTTGTTTAATGACTAGTTGCACTACCTGCTTCTTTTTGTTAAATGAAGGAGTGCATTCAAATGTCGGGCAGCCAGATCCGTAAACCCATTGATTGAAGAAGTTTTCCATCTTTTGATGGCCGACTTTCTCGCATATGTTCATGAAGCTGTCCGTAGAAATGGCTCCGTTCGTCAACTGTCCATTGCCAGATTGGAACAGCAATCGGTACAAACAACGATCGACACCGTTCTTGCCGCTCACTTTAATAAGCCGGTTGTGAAGCACGGAAAGGACGGAAAGTGACTTGAGCTCCATAAATTCCTGCTCCCCAGGATCGACCTGCAGGTATTTACCCAATTCCCAAAGCGACGGCCGCCTCACGTCCAGTTGAATGACTTTGTCCATCCTCAGCTTTTGACGGAAACGATTGTCGTTGCGACCGAACAGTTCTCGGAGATAGAATTCGGTCATAAACCACGAACCGCCGACAATGGCCCAGTAATCCGTGGGTTCCTGTGCGATGACATCCACGCCGATCCACTGACTAGCAACTGCGTGAATGAGAACGCGGGTCGTATGCTCTAGAGGCTCCCAAACCGTCTCCGGGAACAACAAACGCGAACTGCAAATGGTCAACGACATGGTATGGGCCGTGTCGCAGTCCAGATCATCCACGAAAGCCATCTTGTAAGACTTTCCAAACCGATACGTCTGATATTTGTCCGTAAAATTGTCGAGAGTCCTGGGAATAATCATGGCGCTGTTCCGCACTTCATCTTCTTTTCCGGGTAGGCAGAAAGCGTGCACCTTGATAGCTTCGTCCTGCAACCTATCGTCTTCAGAAGTATCACGGTATTCAGAAAGGTCGACATGTTGAAATGGGCCAATAACGATGCCAAGATGTTGGGGTAAGATTCCGGTCGAGGTCTCGATCGCAAAGCTCGCAGTCATGCGCGTGGGGTCGTTGGGATCCACAATCTATAGGATTAGCACATTCGTACATGTATGGGGATAGCAAGAAGACACACCTCATCCGTTAACAGGCCGGAGCAAATCACAGACATTTCCAGAGCCTTTTCCTCCTCCGTCAAATCGCTTTGATCATCATCCGCATCGCTCATGACACTATCAGCTTTTGCTGGCCCAGTCTCACGCGCCTTTTGCGCTTCGGGTTGTTTAGAGAGCGCATCGCCGACCGTGCGCGGGTATCGCACTGAGACATTGAATGTCCCACGGGTAGTCCCATCGTCGAGGCACGGAAACAGCGCCGAGGCGGTCCCAGGGAACGGCGAGTTGCGGGTGTAGGCGTGGGGATACCGCGCGTCTCCATCTTCTACGCCAGCAAAATATACAGCATCGCGGAAATCATCCAACACATATTCTATAACCACATCAAGCGACTCGTAGGAGGTGTCCTGAGCCCCCGATAATCGCACTTCTTTTATTCGTGTCTTTTCTGGCACGGAGATAACCAGCTCCTTCTCCACATGATCCTCGTGTTTCCGAATGCGACTCTGGGGAAAGTGATATTGTTCCAGTCCTGTCCCAGGGTAAAGCGACAAGCGTTCGTAAAGGTTGTTGTAATCGAAGGAAGCTTCTCGGCCGGCGACGGTGACTTTGGTAACTTTGAGCTGACGACAGTGTAACTGAATCTCGCTCAGCTTCATAGACTGCGGCTGTATCTCGATCGTCGTCTTCCCCTTGATCCTGCGCGGGCAGAAGCTAAAGTCGAGCTCAAGGGTTTGGTGGAGGACGGTGAAAACGGTGGCCGCGGTCGGGTCTTCGGCAGCATCGTCCATCTTGGGCAGATGTAGCGGACAATGCAGGCGAGACCTGCAGCAGCCGGAAGAGTGTGCGTCTCAGGAAAGGTGGAGTTGTGACCGCAAAAGCGTTGGGGGTGGTTAAACGTAGAAGGCGGAAGCTCTGGCCGCAGGATCGGGTAAACATCGGCAGCGCATGACGCGGTCACGTGCTAGACGCATGCACGGACCTGCCATCTGTCTTTCACTCTCGCGTCCCGAACCATCCGACATCACTGGCGATTTCTTGTGAATTGAAATTGGTCGAAGCACATCAATTATTTACTATTCTGGCACCAGACTAACTGTGACATCTCAATTTCAACGCGGCATCATCCTTATAGCGACATAAACGCAGCCAATCCTCATACTCCAACTTATACGTTACTCAACACTTCACGTACAATCCTTCCAACCCCGCCTCGTCTATCCCTGTCTCTCTTCGTACTCCAAATTAACAATGACCGCCTGTCAAAATGCCATATAACATGCACTAACCATGCTTCACCTCAAGCACCTGCTCAAACTATTCCCCATCTTTTTCTCTTTGCACCAACATTGAACAAACGCTATGTACATCGTCCCCTCCGTATTCTCCCTCTTCCTGCTCCCAGCCCTCACACACCAACAACTCCCTCCAACGGCCAAAAAACCCCTCTTCAACATCCTCGCCATAATCCCCCCCGATACCCCCCTTGCTCACCTCTCAAACTGGTCCCTAACCTCCCCTCCCCTCTCCTCCACCACCACCACCCTCCCAATCATCCTAACACCAAACCGTGCCTCCGGCTTAATCTTCTACGAAAACGGGACCGCGGAAACATTTGCAGCAAGGACGAGCCAGATCCTTAGCGATGAAGATGAGGGAGTAGCGTGGGCGACAAACCTGCAATCTCCCGGCGAGGATAACTCCCAGGTGCAGTTGGTGAGGGGCGGAGAGGGGTACCCTGGATTTGAGGTTGCGGATTGGCCGGCAACGGTGTATCTTGAAACGGGGACGTGGTATTTTTGTACTGTTGGGAGTGAGGGGGAGGAGGATGTAGTGGCGTTGTTCTGGAGACGGAAAAATACGAGGACGCCGGAGGGGTGCTCGAATGCGGAGTTACAGGCTTGGTGCGTGGAGGGTGGGGCGGAACATGAGTTTGGGAGGGATTCGACTTGTTATGAGGAGGTTGAAGAGTGAAAGGAGAGAGGTTTTGGTTTGGTTTGGTCTGGTCTAAGATTCAACGTCAATTCAATATACTTTGATGACCAAATACCTGTTGAACAGATCGTGAATAACTTGATGATCAATTTGAATGAAGCATAGCATTTGGCCAATTGTCAAAAGTGGGCAATATCCGACTTCTTCGTCTTCAAATCACTCAACATTCCAAAGAGCAAAGCAGACTTGGTAGGATGAAAACAGTCAAACTTATTGGTACATTCTTCCATTTGATCGTTGATATTATACATATAAGACAATTGTCATGATAAAAACTTTCGTCAATCACTCTCCTGGAGTAATAACTTATTTCTTGCTATCGCCAGTGTTGTGGATGGAGTCGGGCAATGCGCGCTCAACGCTCTCAGGGACTATCTCCTGGATCTTCTTGGGCACAATCGAGTCCTCGCCGTCGTTCTTAGCATGTGTCTTCCTGTCCTTGTCGCCCGTGTCATGGACCTAATCATCTAGTCAGAAAAAAACTGCCTCATGTAAAGAGTGAGGAGCAGCAAGACATACAGAGTTGGGGAGTGATGTCTCAACTCCCTTGGGGACTTTCTCCTGAACAGAGCCGGGGACTTTGGATTCGCCGGTAGCGTGGGATTCTCCCTGTCCGTACGAGTTGGTGGCCATGGCTGTAGATGTGGTGGTGAAGAATCGAGGAGTAGTACGAAGAGTGTTTGTAGTGAGGAGTTTGTTGAGATTGAGGGTTCTGAGACTCATTGTGGTGTGCGGTTGGAGGATGAAGAAAGTACTCTTTATATACGTTTGGAGGCGTTGTTATACGTAGGTGATTTGCGTAGGTGGAACGGAGTTGCGTCAATCAATTTTGTATGAAAGGTTAGAAGATAGCATGACCTTCTGTGATCTCGTGGTAATACGCAATTGCGGACTTAAATGCTGGACGTCATGAATAATTCCTGGTAGACTTGGAACACAGGTACCACGCGGGAGCCTACGATCTTCGCGATTTAGATGAGCTAGGCCCCCGATATGTGGACCCTCGTTCAAACTCCAGCTCTTCATTCATTGGTGACGAGTATTAGGTAGTAGCAGTTACTAACTTACGGGTTACAGAGGGGTGACAGCGGGATATGACGATTTCGCCCTAGAAGAATCGCTAACGGACAGAGCAAGATCTAAAGATCTGGTTGATCGGTCTCTCCAAAGACTCTAGGCGTCCCAAATTATCGCGGCCCGACATGTCATCCCTCTGTAGTAAGCCGCTGAAAAGGTCAATGGTAATGGAGCGTTCCATGCGTCATTCGATCTCGTAGACTTCAAGATGGTCACCAGGTTGTACACACTCATAGTTTTGGCCGTGATTCGATGATGAGCAATGAGAGTCTTTACATCCACCAATGTACGCGTTGTAGGGACTAGCATCCTACTTACTAGAAACTCAAAATCAATGACGAACTTGAAAATACGCATCCAGGAGTAGTTCGTTTCTTCCTGGGATAATTGGATAGCATTGATCGGCCACTTCTCCCGAACTCATACGTCGGCGGATACGTTCCTCCGGCCCGCCCTAGTCTATGACACACCCCATAATCAACGTCTACAAATATGACATCACACTAAATTCGTCAGTCCTAAATTAGTAAACTTTCACGCAAGGATTGCTGGGGTTCCTACTAATAAGTCTAGACCGCAATGGGATGAGAAACGTACGGGCTAGAGCTGTGTCAGAATATCTCGGTTTTCATCATCGTACCTCACTCGATTGACTAATGAACATTGAAGTAATGGGCCATTGGTGAAAGGTGTTTTGCAAGTCAATTCAAGATGGTATTACATTAACTACCCGTCCGGTGACGGACGAAATGGTTGAGGGCCTTCTTCACACTTGTTAGTGCTATTTCAGTCATCATCTTCCACTTCATCCACTTCTAACCATCGTGCGCGGCACTTGACGGCAGCAGTCCGGACTTCTCTCTTGCGATCATCCAATGATGATATCAACTTCTTGCACACTTGTCTTCGATATGGAAGTACAACCTCCAACTTCAACTGATCCGGTACCAGTGCCAGACATTTGAGCGCAGCAGCTCGGACCCGAGGCGGTGCGCTCATTTCTCCGCCTGCGACCGAGTTTGCCAGCAAGCGTGTTATAAGGCTCCCCACGTGTTCTTCGATGACGTTCGACCTCTCCGTAAGAGTGGACGTCAAAGTCGCAATAGTAGCTTCTTTGACGAGATCTTCGCCCTTGAGATCGAGGCTCTGCAGAAGCAAAAGCACCAGTTTATCAACCTCCTCCATGACGATGTCGAACGGCATCCATTTTAGCACTCCGCTGAGAGCGATGAGATAGTTCGACTTGGTTTCCGGGCTTGCTTGGCGGAACGATTCCGTGATGTTAGGCACAAGCAGTGCAAAAGACTTTTGCTTGTGCAATCCTGAGATCTGACAATAGTTCTCTTTCGTCAGGAGGTCATCGGGTTGTAAGAGCGTACTAAAACCATGAGCAACTATCGTCCCATACTTGGGATGCGAAAGGAACTCTAGGAGCGGAGGATAGAGTTTTGCCAGAACGGGGCTACTCCGCAAGAGGATACCCTTGAGACAAGCAAATATCAATCTTATCCGCAGGGGATCGAGTTTTTCAGGGTTAAAAAGCTCGAATGGTGAGTCAATCAGTGGATCCATGCATGTCTTCAACTCGGAGGTGGTGAGGAATTTGTTTATGACTAGAGATAGTTGACGGAGAGAGGCAGAGCGAACCGGAGGTGAAAGACTGGTTTGCTGTGTGTAGTTTGCTAGCGAAGAAATCAAGAGCTCAATCTCACAGGGCAATCTTGTCTCTTTGCGAAGGGAAGCGAGAAGGTGAGTAGAGACAATCATGGTCTTGTTCAATTCTGGGGACGCATCCAGGTTGAACGGTGGTAGTTCAGCTTGAGGTGCGTCTCGGAACAGAACGAATACCTGATCGGAAATTTCCTGCTGATTCTCGGCCACCTGCGACTTGACTGCCATATTGCATATCCTCCCAACCAAATCAAGAGTATTTGCATCGTCGAACGCTTTTGGATGCGATGAGTCGGTGCTTGAAGTTCTTTTCAGCAACGGAAGTGCAATGTCCTGGTAGTACATGGATTGCGGGTTTTGCTCCAGCTTGTGCACGCCTCTGGAAAAAGCGTAAAGCATCGCAGAGAGCAATGCAACAATGTATGCAGAAGATGCGTTTTGTGAGACTGCAGAAGAGAATTTGTTCTTCAGCCTCAGCATTACAGTGTTGAACACTTGCTCTTCGTTTGCAAATTTCGCAAAAGCCTCCAGCACAGTAAGATGGCCTTGTGCCCCATCCGCATCTGTGTCTGGGAGCTGTGCCATGAACGCGGGGAAGGCTTTGTCGATAACAACCTGAGGTTTTTGATGGGCTACCTCTACGAGTCCGTTAATGGCGGCTTCTTTAATTTCGTCTTTTCCGAATGACTCCTCGTTGATGACAATATTGTGAAAAAGCTGTATGATTTTGCCAATGTCCTCGTCGGTGAGCAAGCCGCGAGTCTTTGACAATTGTACCAAACCGTCTAAGCAGACTAAACGGAACGACACTCCGCTGACGGGTGCTGTTTCCAAGCCGCTCAGCAATGTTCCAAGGGCTTGCTCACGCAACTGAATTAGTGCATTACCCCCCGACTGTTCTCCTGCTGTGCCCACTGACCGCCAGTCCCCATAGACTTCGACGTCTGCCTTGATAAGCTGTACAAAGACTTCCAAAAGCCCTCTACGTTTGGCCATGGTTTCAGCGGTTTGGTACAATGTGAACAACCGGGGTAGTACACCCGCTAAAAGGGTATTGATGACTTCGGAGGATACTGTTGCGATTTTGTGCAAGATGCTTGCGGCTGCTTGTGATTGCTTGGTGGGCGCATCCTCCAGATGTTCGTTGCATTCCTTGATAATTGGCTTGAGGTACGCATCGAGTGGCTTTTCAGTTCCTCGAGAAAGCGTTCTCGCAATTGCCGCCAGCCCATTGAGTGCTTCTTCCGCAAGACTATCCTCTGGTGGTGGTGGGGAGCTCAAGATCTCATACTTGAGTGCATCCCACAAGGTAATCGAATAGAGCGACATGGTCTGGGGGCCATATTCAGTTGCCGCTGATATGATGGTTTGGAGCACGTCATGCTTTTCCAAGTCAGCGTATTCACTGGTGAAGAGTTAGACGACTTACTTTAGTATTTGCGTGTTGCGTATCAAGCTTTTCCAAGAGGGCCGGGAACGCATACGGCGCGAACTCTGAGGACGACGCTATGCACTCTCTCAGCCGGTCTTTGAGGTCCTGCGCGGTTATGCCATATGGGTCGTTCGGGGGTGGCCTGAATGTGATGGGGAAGTAGTTGAAGACCGCCTCGAAGAGATCCTGATCATTGTCAGTTCTCCTCCCCACGTTTAACCTCCACACTTCGTACCTGAGCATCTGCACCAATGGTCCATTCCGTCATAGGGACTTTCAAGATAGAAAATACCATCATTAGATTGCGCGGGTCTTTCTCGCCATCAAAATACGCGATAAACCGCGCCAAAAAATCAGGGCTCGACTCGTGTAAGTCTCGCAGGGCTGAAACCAGTCAGAGATGGTCCTTTATAGCAACAAATTCCCTTACCGTCACGGTATTTCGCCACGAGGATATCCACGAGCCGCAGAACAGAGTACCGATCGCTTTGTTTGCTATGAGCCTTGAGGGGAGTGGTATTCGCAAGTAGCCTGTTTATGTGAGCTGCTCGTCCCGTTGCAACTGGGGATGGATAAGGAGACAGACGTCTCTATTATTTTCTGAACTGTCTCTGCATCCCATTTCCCACGCTCTTCAAGAGCGATCAGTCCTTTTGCACACGATCCCAGACCTTCGTTGTCTTCGGTACGCGACAGGAGGAATTCGCAGAGTAGATTTCCTACGGGGCCTCAGTCTTGTTCGTTTCGGTATTCATGCGAGTCGAAACAACGTACTTTGCTGGAGCGAGAGCACCTTTGGGGGGACAAGAGCAAGAACCTCGGCGAGAAAGGCCATGGCTGGAGAGATCAGAAAAACTCAGGAAGCAATTCCACGGGTGAGACTCACTCTTGGACCTGGTTGCTCCATCTTCGCTGTTGAGGTACTCGCCGAGCTCTTCAATGAGCGTCAGGAGCTTCAGGTTGCCATCGCTCAGCCCTATAACAGCGTCAATTGCTGAGTCCTTTGCATATATGTTTGAGAGAAACGTACGCGTCGCGCTCTTTTGTGCAGTCGCGCTGGCCTCGTTCTTGTTCCGGTCATAGTCCAGCAGATACTGCTGGATGTCGGACATGCTCACGCTTTCGGTTTGACGGAGCAACTTCCAGGTTCGTTGTCGGGGCCTGTTTTCGGGGCTGCTATGTGGCAGAGTGAACGGCGAGGGTGGGGAGCCAAAGATTCATGTGTTGTCTAAGTCGACCTTTTCACACACGACATTTGCACGCGCATCTTGGTGTAGTATGTACCACCCGGCGAGTGGACTAGCGAGGGGCAATGACGAAACAATGGCGGGGTGCTGATTGGCCAGCCGATGTCGGAAGTGTGGGGCTCGAAAAAAAAGTCGAGGATAGCGATGCGGTTTTGATATTTTTATATTCGGGAGCGTGGATACTTCACGGCACTTGTCATCAGACGGGGGTGAGAAGAAGGATTGATGGATTGATAAATTAGCCAACTAGCCAGCATTTTCTTCCATCGTATCTACCCACACCCACATACCTACCTCCTTCCTTCCTCTTCCCCCTTGACTCCATCCTTCTCCCCCCCATACATTCACCCCGCCTCGCCCCACCATGGCCGACGACAAGCCCAACTGCAAGGTCGTCCTCGCAAACAACATTGCCAAAAACCTCCTCGCCGAAGTCCACGATGGCCTGAAGAAGATCGACCGAAAGCCGTTGCTCGTTGGCTTCCTCTCGTCCTCCGATCCCGCCGCCAAAGTCTACGCAGAGTGGACTGGCAAGACGGCCAACGAAAAGTGAGCATGCTCAACTGTTGATTGTAGCGACGTGTCCTCGAGAGTCAGCATTGACCCATCAACAGTGGCTTCGCGTTCGAGCTCCGCGAAATCGACCGTGAACTTCTCGAAGATGCCATCATCGATGCGAACAATGACTCGGCCGTGGATGGCATCATTGTATACTACCCCATCTTCGGCAACCGTCAGGACCAGTATCTCCAGCAGATCGTGTCCATTGACAAGGACGTCGAAGGCCTCTCGCATCGCTACATCTTCAACATGTACCAGAACATCCGCTTCCTCGACGATGCAAATACCAAGAAGAGCATTCTACCTTGCACGCCGCTCGCCGTCATCAAGATTTTGGAGTACTTGAGGATCTACAATACAATTCTAGCCTATGGAAACAGGTTGCATGGGCGCACCATCACCGTGATCAACCGCAGTGAGGTTGTCGGTAGACCGCTGGCCGCTCTGCTAGCCAACGATGGTGCTTGCGTGTACAGTGTGGACATAAATGATGTGCAGGAGTTCACAAGAGGTGAGGGCCTACGGAAGAAGAGACACGAGGTCAGCGAGAAACCTGGCTGGACAATCAACGACTGTTTGCCGTTGAGCGACGTTGTCATTAGCGGAGTGCCTGGAGACAAATACAAGGTCCCATTGGAGAAGCTTAGGGATGGTGCGGTGTGCATCAATTTCTCGAGCGAGCGCAACTTTACACCCGAAGTCAAAGAGAAGGCGTCGATTTACGTGCCCGCAATTGGTAAGGTGACGATTGTGGTTCTTCTTCGAAACTTGCTGGTAAGCATCGAATGGTTACCCACTTTGCGACGAAGACTTACATTCAATAGCGTATCGTCCAGAACAAGATTGAAGCCGCAACTGAGACGTCCGAAAAGCCAACAGAAGAAAAGGCCACACAGGCCACTGCATGAAAAGACGAATTCCGCACCAAAAGTTACAATTTTGATACCCATTTAGAAATGATAAATCCACTTTCACAGTAGAACAACGTCTTGGTTTCCCTGTCCCTGGAAAACATGTTTCGGGGCATATGCGAATAGCTCACATGCGCGGTACCGTTCCGCGTCAGCTCTTGACTGCTTCCGGCTATATTGTATTCGATATAACGTCAGGATCTTCACAGCAATGATGGAAAACCACATCCATGTCTCTGGCAGAGAAGAAAGAGAAAAGCAAATATCATAATGTCGTTTCCGCCTCTTTCCTCGGAGGAAAATGGAAATGGCTCCTTGAGCAGCTTGAATTTCGACTACGATTTGCATATATCGGTGCCAGTACTGATATGTCCCGATAAGATTTAGAATAGCTAGAGATTATAATGGCATCCGCTTCAAATAAATGGCCGTCGCTGGTCTAAATCTGACAAGTGTTTATGAGTGTAGTGCACAAGTATCTATTTTGGGATTCCCGCGGGCAGTGGCGATCTCGCGTTGGCCGACTAGAGGGCTGGGGTGCGGCGGGAGTTAGCCGCGTAACCATTCCTAACACCTGTTTCCTAACCCCATACCTATGTAATACCTACTCCTAGACATCATCATTTGAATTACACATTTCCGAACCCAAGACATCTGCCTAGCTACAACACTGAACTCTACCCGCTCGTTCCGCCGCCCCAGGTACTAAGTCGCGTGCGATCGTCGTTTCGAGGACGCCAAGCCTTTCCGCTTTGAGGCTGTGACGAAGCCGACAGCTGTCGTTCCCGTTGCCTATCGTCACCAAACTCTCTCCACAGCGAGATTTCCCTTCATGCCATCATGAAATATACCCAGGGCATACTGCTGCCCGCCCTATTGGGCCTCGCGTCATTGGGCGCAGCGAAGAAGGACGAGCCGCTGGTCGCGGAGCAGGCATTCGAGAGCGAGCTCGTCAACATCTTCTATTTCGACGATTCTGATGTCGCATTGGCTGCGGAGCTCGATTCGCTCGATGTCTGGCGGTCTGCGGATGCGGGAAAGACATGGAAGAAGCAAGACGACATGAAGACATTAGGCATCGAGAAAAGCCCCTTCGATAACAATGTGGCCGTAGTGTTAGGCGACAGGACACATTGGATCACATATGATCAAGGAGAGAAGTGGACAAAGTTCGAGACGGAATACCCGCCTTCACTTGGCCAACCGCTCAGCTTCCACGCGACCGATAACAAAAAGATATTATACCATACCATTGAAGACTGCTTTGTCGCGCCGTGTTTGGGACAGGTCAGTTGCGCCCGGCAATTTCTAGGCAGCATTATTCATGCTAACACACTTTGCAGTCACTCTACACCACCGATGGATTCAAGTCGAAACCGAAAGCTTTCATCAACGATCGCAAAATGTGCATGTGGGCAAAGAGTTCTGAACTTCTTTTGAAGGATACTGATAAAATGGACGACCGTATAATGTGTATCACAAGGGGCAAATACTCTCTTCGACAGAAAGACTTCAGGCTGCTGATCTCCGATGATTATTTTGATACCGAGGACGAGCCGGTGATGTCGTCTGGGCGTACTGTTCAAGGGATGACGAACATGGCGGCTGTCAAAGGGCACTTCGTCGTGGCCGCGAAATCCGACCACTCGAACGAGCTTGCGCTTTACGTTACCGACGACACAAAGACCTGGCATCACGCTGAATTTGATGGTGGCAAGCTTGAGGAGGATGCATACACGATTCTTGAATCTACAAACTACAGCATTCAGGTTGATGTGGTAACCTCCAAGTATGCCGTTACCGGCTCCTTGTACACGAGCAATTCCAACGGGACGTATTTTACGAAAAACATTGAAAACACGAACCGGAATGAGAGGGGCTATGTGGATTTCGAGAAGATTTCCAACATCCAGGGCATCGTCATCGTCAACACGGTTGAGAACGCGGAGGAGGCAGTACGCCCCACAGTGGACAAGAAACTAAAGAGTCAGGTCAGCTTTGACGACGGCAGAACTTTTGAGCCATTGAAAGTCAAAGGGAAAGACGACAACCTGCATCTGCACTCAGTCACGAATCTGCATAACAGCGGCCGGGTTTTCTCGAGCCCTGCTCCCGGTATCGTCATGGGCGTAGGAAACACGGGAGACTACCTTCGCAAGTATACCGATGGCGATCTTTGGGTATCAGATGACGCTGGACTGACATGGGAGCTTGCTCTCACCGAGGCGCAAAAATATGAATTCGGCGATCAGGGAGCCGTCCTTGTGGCAGTCTATGATGAAGGCGACACTGATACGATCATGTACTCGCTCAAGCATGGTCGCAAGGATACCTGGAGGGAAATCAAGCTCGATTACAAGATCCGTGCCCGCGAGCTGACAACGGTTCCAGACTCGACCAGTCTCAAGTTCATGCTCTATGCTGTAAAGTCTGAGAGAGGGGATAAGAAGCACGTAATCATTCATCTTGATTTCTCTGAGATGCATGAGCGCAAGTGCGAAGACAAGGACTTTGAGGAATGGGCAGCGCGCAGGGACGAAAACGGCGAGGCCATGTGCATCATGGGCCACAAACAAATCTTCCGCCGGCGCAAATGGGATGCGGACTGTTTCGTTTCTGAGGAGTTCAAGGATCCACTACCCAAGTTCGAGCCATGCGACTGTGACGAGGTCCGCGACTACGAATGCGATTACAATTTCGTTCCCAATGGAAAACTGGGCAAGGACAAAAAGTGCGAGCCATCGCCAGCTTTGAAACTTCCGGATGGTGCCTGTCAAGGCGGTGCGAAAACATACAAAGGCCCGTCTGGCTGGAGGAAAATACCTGGTAACCAGTGCAAAGGCTCTACCGACAAAGACAATGAAGTTGAGCGGAGTTGCGATGATAAGCCTGATGCCCCGCCGAGCAACAACGAGATCACCAATGAAATCACCAAATTCAAGGGAACTAATTTCAAGGAATACTACTACCTCGAAAGTTCGAGCCAGGACGACGACAAAGGCAAGAACAAGAAGGATGAGACGATTGTTATGCTCACCAGCGAAGGCGAAGCGTACCACACGCACGATCACGGCAAGAAATGGCAAAAGTCCACAACTGACAACATTGTCGCCATCTATCCTCACCAGTACAATAACGATTACGTTTACTGGCTCACGGCCACTGAAAAGGTATACTACTCAACCAATCGGGCCCTCGATACCATTCACAGCTTCGAAACGCCGCAAATGCCGAACGTCCAGGGTGCCCAGATCTTGCAATTCCATCCCAAGCAATCCGACTGGCTCATCTGGGTCGGCGGTGAAAAATGTGAAAAGACCACTGGCGGCGAGTGTCATACAATTGCTTCCGTCTCCCAAAAGGGCGGTGTGAAGGGAAGCTGGGAGCCGCTGCTTCCGTACGTCAAAAAGTGTGCCTTTGTTTGGCGCGAAGCCGGCCGTCACGTTGAGGAGAAGGAAATCTTTTGTGAACAGCACGCAAACGAGGCCATGAATGCCGATGTCGAATTACTCTCAAGCGAGGACTTCTTCAAAACCAAGGACACCAAGTTCAAGTCCGTCGTAGAGTTCGCGACCATGTCGGAGTTCATCATTGTCGCCACCAAGGGCGACGACGGCAAGTCGCTGAACCTGCAAGCCAGTCTTGACGCCAAGACGTTCGCCGAGGCCAAATTCCCACCCAAATTTGAAGTCGATCACCAGACAGCCTACACTGTGCTAGACAGCTCGACCCATTCAGTGTTCCTGCACGTGACAGTCAACGGGGTCAGGGATCGCGAATATGGGTCCATCATCAAGAGCAACAGCAACGGCACATCGTACGTCATGAGTCTGTCCTACGTCAATCGGAACGGTGCCGGCTACGTGGACTTTGAGAAAATGCAGGGTATTGAGGGTGTCGCACTTGCCAACATTGTGACCAACGTCGAAGATGTGGAGAAGGGCGGCGCGGGCAAGAACAAGCAGACACGAATCACGCACAACGACGGTGCCGACTGGGAGCCTCTTCAGGCGCCTAAGGTCGACTCCGAAGGCAAGTCTTATGGTTGCGACGTCTCGAACAAGGAGAAATGCGGTTTGCATCTCCACGGCTATACCGAACGAACGGATGCGCGCGAAAGCTTTTCTTCTCCCACTGCCGTGGGTATCTTCATGGGCGTGGGCAACGTCGGCGACAAACTCACCACCATGGGCGAGGCCAGCACGTTCATAACCACCGATGGCGGACTTAGCTGGAAGGAAGCGAAAAAGGGCGCCTACGCCTGGGAATTCGGCGACCAAGGGTCTGTCATCGTACTGGTCCGACGAGGTAAAGACACCGACCACCTCTTCTACACGCTCGACATGGGCGAGACGTGGAATCAATACCAATTCGCCAAGCACGCGATCCGCGTCATCGCCATTACCACCGTTCCCAGCGACACGTCGCTCAACTTTCTCATCTGGGGCAAGGATGGCGCGGAGCTGGTAGCCATCAACGTCGACTTCTCTGGCCTCGACCAGTTCAAGAAGAAGTGCGACCTCGACGAGAACAACCCTACGGCGGGCGACTACGAGCTGTGGACGCCGCAGCACCCCATGAAGCAGGAAGAGCCCGAGTGCCTCTTCGGCCACGTCGCAGAATACCACCGCAAGCGCGCCACGGCGCAATGCTACAACGGCCAGCGCATCGACTTCCTCCACTCCATTGCACGCAACTGCAGCTGCACGAGGCTGGACTTTGAATGGTAAGCACCCCCAACCCCATCTCCTCAACATCCACCCTCTTCCAGTAACTAACAATTTCCCCCTTCTTCTCAGCGACTACAACTACGAACGCCTCCCTGGCGGCGAATGCCGCAAAATCCCCGGGCTCCCAGATCCCGAAGGCTCCGCCGTCTGCGCAAAAGGCGCAAAGGAATACTGGGACATAACGGGGTACCGCAAAATCCCCATCTCGACGTGCAGCGGCGGGCGCGAAATGGAAAAAACATCCCAAGTGCACCCCTGCCCGGGCTTCGAGGACGAATTCGAGCGCAAGCACGGCGTCAGCGGCTTCGTCATCTTCCTCTCGGTCGTCCTCCCCTTCGCCGCCGCCGCGGGCATTGGGTATTACATCTGGCGCCACTGGGATGGCAAGTTCGGACGGATCCGGCTCGGCGAGAGCGGGTTTGGTGGGTCGTCTAGAGGGGGTGGTGGTGCGTTCGATTCAGACGCGCCCTGGATTAAGTACCCCGTTGCGGCGATTGCGGGCGTGGTCGCGGTCGTCGCGGCTATTCCGCTGCTGGTGGGCAGCTTGTGGCGGATGGTGAGCGGTGGGAGGGGTGGTGCTGGTGCTGGGGGCTTGTTTGGAGGAGGGGGTGGCAGGAGGTATACGAGTCGTAGCTCGTTTGCGCGTGGGAGGGGCGATTATGCGGTTGTGGATCCGGATGAGGGCGAGCTTTTGGGTGAGGAGAGTGAGGATGAGGTGTAAGCTCCTGTGTGTGAGGGTGAGGGGGAGGGGGTGGGGAGGTGGGTGTTAGTGCTATGCATATTAGAAAGAAAGAGTGTGTTTGAGAGGGATGGAGGAAGGGAAAGAGATGTGTGATGTAGATGTGTTCAACAACTGGTGTGTGTGTGTTTGTACGTACGTATTGTTGTCATGTTTGTTGTTTGTTTGGAATTGGTCTCGTTTTTTTTTTTCCCTTTTGGTTTGTTTGTAGGATTTGGTTCGTTCACTATCAATACTGTATGTGTATGTAGGTACGTATGTATGTATGGCATCAATCATATGCATATCATAGCACATCATATCATGTCATTATCGTTATCGATCGTGGGATACATATGTTTACTATCTTTAATGTATGTACGTACGTACATAGAAACATTCTGTACAAACTTGTGCATACGAAAAGATATTGCATGGTAGAGTATAGATGTATGTATGTATGTATGTATGTATGTATGTCTACATACCTATTCAAACCAGTGTTGATACCGTGACTGATTACACCAATCAATTGCGAAGAAGAAAACACTTTTGATATCTACCTATCCGTCCATCTCCTGTACTGTGTGTGTGTGTATTGAGATGCAATTGCCAAAAGGCACACATACGTTGCGTTCTCTCTCTCTCTCTCTTTCTAGCTCTCAGTCTATAACAGTCACGCGTATTCTTGATGCTTTTCTCTTCTCTTCTCTTTTCCACCGTGCATTTCCACTCCTGTGTTCTATTCCTTGAGCTCCACAATTGTTGAATAATTGACCAGTGGAGAAATCGACGTCACTGCACCATGATACAACGCCTTTCTTTGGTGGCTTCCACGATACGGATAACAACATCACAATCACGGGTAACCTACCTTTGTACGTACTCAGTACCCACCCTGTCAACCACCAGAGAGAAGCAAAAAAATCCAGCACAAAGTAAATTTTTTTCCCCTTCTCAACTGGGATGCCCAGACTAGACGGGATTACGCGGAAAGAGGGAAGGAAGCAGATGATCGACAGACGATCCGAATCTTGGATATCTAGCGTCTGGCTAGCTGTGGCGCAGGCGCAATTGGCCAGAACGAACAACATGGCACGAGTGGGGGAAAGGACGCGCAATTGACAAGCCAAGGTACTGCTGTGGAGAGGAAAAAGGCGCAGGGACGGTAACACGAGGGTCGGGAAGGGTTTGTTTCAGACCACATGCTGGATGCTGAAGGCAAAACGGCGCAAAAATGGCTTCGTCGTTGATTGGGTTGTACGGCGACGACGCGAGATGCGAGATGGTTGGAGGAACTGCAGTTCAATTAATTTGTATTTTCTTGCCGGTCGGAAACACTGGCGACAACAGAGGCGACGGATGTTCAAACTTTGTTGCCGAAAATACCGTTGGACAACATGATTGGCGCGACAAGATGGGCACTTACATCGACCGTATGACGATTGGCGGCGTAGCACGGCAAAACAGAAGATTTGGTTTAGGGCCCCAAGAACGATCCAGGCATCCTCTCCCCACACTCGCAATGGACTATCAAACCGATCGGATCTGTTGAACGCCACGGAAGAACGAGGGTCCGGGGGTCATGGCAGTATCGACTTGTGCTGTATATAGATGGATGAGAGGCTGTTGCGAGGCACAGCGGGTGTCCGAATTTCATGCAAACAAGAAACAGGCGGCTACCAATCGATATGAGGCTGAGTGAGTACAAGTCGCAGGCGGCGGCGGGCGTCTATATTTGACAGCGAGGGAATCAGTACGGGCGTTTGACAAGGTGGAACGAACGCCCGTTTGTCTCGTTTCAAGAGCAGGTAAAAAAAGAAAAGCAGGATGGGTAGGAGGCTGAACAGAATACGAGGGCAGCGCATGAACGGAGGAGGACGTGAGCGGATTCGGCACTGCGAAACATGAGGCAAATAGATTGCCAGTGTACAATGCCATGTCGTGCAGGTCACTGAATAGGTAGGTGGATAGCTGCAGGAGTGCATTCAGGTAACCAAAACGGCCACCTGTTTGTTTTGGAGATGGTTTGGGCTGGGTTCCCCAAGTATGGATCTGCTCTCACGATTGGATACGGCGAGTGACAGGCACGATAGAGAAGCAGGCGGGAATCGGGATGGCTCCCACGGGGACAATCACATTGTGACGCGGCCGGATTGGAAAACAGACAAGACGACACCGAAAAGGGATGATTGGTGAGTTGATTAGTGAGGAAGTGGACGAAAAGGGAGCGTCAGCGCACAGCGGAGTTGGTGGTCGTGGACGCAGAGGTAACGGAAAAGGGCAAGCAGGCGATGATGACAAGCTTCACGTTCCCGGTATACGAAAGCCACACATGCAAAGGAAATTAGAGAGGTGTGGCTAGTGAGCTGAATTGGGAAGGGTAACGAGGGAGAGAGTCCGAGGAGAGAGTGTGGAGTCCGCCGGGCGCGCGCGCAGCAGGCATGAGGCTTGGATGTTTTAGTGCAAGTATAGATGGAATTGTTTTTGTGGTGCATTGTCGGGCAATGGAGATCAAACGGTGGGCGGCAGCAAAGGAAAGCAGAGGGCTGTGAGGGTTGTTTGGCGGCTGGCATGAAAGTTTGGAGTTTGACATTGGCTGGCAGATGCAGACTGGATGAGCGGCCCCTGACGGCGCATGGGCACGGACCCCCTGGTGCTGATGTGCCGATGGCTTGGTCCGTGTGGAGAGTCCGTGGGGCAACCGCGTTTCAGGAACGGAAGCAGCGAATCAGAGGATGGCAGCCACGCTAATTCTAGTCTCTAGTGGCTGCACCTGCGTCGCCTCGACTCTGTCCAAAAAGTTGCACAACCACTTACTTGACGATGCTCAGGGACAACGACAATCACGGCAACACGGCTGGCTATTCTACCCATCATTTACTTGCCTGTGCCTGCGTCATGTCCATCATGTGCCAGTCGGTGTTTGTGCATTGTGTCGCTGTTTGGACGCCGTCAAACATTGTGCATTGACACCCCCAGCAATAGGTACTTGATTGTACGAGTGAGTGAGACGATTCGTACGTTGCCAGTCGTCGTCAACATGCAGCAGGCCGGTGGCTGACTGCGCGCGCGGGTGGCTGCCAGTGCCTGGTCCCCATAATGCTAAGCCGTTTCATCATGCCCAAGCAGTGTGGTGTTTATGGCTAGCAGAGCGCTTCAACAGGGGACCCGCATCGACTGCATTGCATCTGCTAGCAGGGGCCCCTGCATCCCATGCCAAATGTTCCTTTTCCACGAACCACCCGCCCCCGACTGAGCTTGAGTACATCATGCTCTGCCTGCCCGCGTCTCTTGGCCGCTTCTCTTCCTCTTCACTCCAGCCCTCTGGATCTATTGCTCTCTCTCTCTCTTTTTCTCTCCACCCTCGCCGCTCTCTCATAAACTCACATTCATTTATCAAGAGTGATTGCCCGTGGCCCTCTTGCTCTCGACACGCTCGCTCCTCTCCTTTGCTGCTCTCTCTCTCTCTCGCTTCTGCCTTCCCATTCACTCTCCCCTTGTTCGTCTGGCACGTCTTGGCTCAGGCGCCCTTCTGCCTCAGTTTCGCCGCACCTTGACTGCTTTGCCCATTCATGTAAGTCTTGGTAGTCTCATCCCCCATGGCCCTCTCTCGACCCGTCCCCACCCCCGTCCTGCACTGTCTTGCGTGTCCAGCCCTAGGTATACAACGTACTTTGTGCTTCCACAACCTCATCGTTTGCACCCCTCTCCATCCCCTCCCCTCCCATTCCACTCCTTCCTACTTACCTCTCACCTCTTCCCTTCCTTTCTTTTTCACCCCTTCCTACATTCCTTCTTCCCGTTTGATCGAGTCCCCTTGATCTCTTGTTGACTTTTAGCAGCGCTAGTCGATTTCTTTTCCTCAAACCACCTTTTACAACAACAACAACAACAACAACAACAACAACCCATCTACGTTCAAATCCCTCCTTACCGGACTCTTCTGTACATTCCTGTATAATCTTTCCAAAATGAAATCCACTCTAGCTTTCGCCACCCTCGTGGCTTCCGTGCTGGCTGCACCCCAGGTCAACGATGTCTCCGTCACCGGAACCCCCCAGGAAGACCGCGATGGAATCATTGGTCTGACCAAGAACTCGACCTGCAAAAACTCGGGCAAGATGGAGATGGTCAACGTCATGCTTGACAAGGACGACCACCCGGATGCATTGCAATTGCTCGAGAGCCTTGGCCGCTCTCTCGACGACGATGGTATTTTCGCTGTCCACGACAACCCCGCCTGGACCGTCATCCAGATGAACGCCACCGAGGAATGCATGAAGGAACTTGACGACATGGCTGAGGTCAGTGTGGTCGAGAAGGAGACCAAGGTCCAATCTTTCGTCGCGCAAAAGGGCAGCGCCCCCTGGGGCTTGCAACGCATTTCCAACGACGCTGGTGCTTCGGGTGACCCGCAAGCTCAGACCTTCACCTACTCCTTCGACAACGAGGGTCTCGGTGCTGGCGTCGACATCTATGTCATCGACACGGGTGTGCGCACCTCGCACGTTGTTTTTGGCGGCCGCGCTGTCGAGGGCTTCTCGTTCGATGGTGCCTCTGCTGCCGATGGTGACGGTCACGGTACCCACGTCGCCGGAACCGCTGCTGGTCAAAAGTTTGGCGTTGCCCAAAACGCAAACATCATTGCCGTCAAGGTCCTCGGTGACGACGGCTCCGGCTCCTCCTCCAACACCATCGCCGGCATGAACTGGGTCATCAACAACCACATCAAGCGCAAGGCTCAGCCCGGCTTCATTGGCTCCATCATGCAAATGTCGTGGGGACTGCAGACCATCGCCGCGACCGTCGACCAGGCCATCACGGGCGCTATCGACCAGGGCATCCACGTCTCCGTGGCCGCTGGCAACGACGGCGCTGACGCCTGCCGCATCTCCCCCAGCCACTTGGGCGGTGCCAACTCGGCCGTCGTCACCGTTGGCTCCATCAACATCCAAAACGCCGTGTCCTCCTTCTCCAACGTCGGATCGTGCGTCGACATCTTCGCCCCCGGTGAGAAGATCCTCTCGGCATGGAACGTCGGCGACACTGTCATCAACTTCCTTTCGGGAACCTCCATGGCCACCCCCGCGAACTCGGGCGTCATGGCCACCCTCATGCAGGCCGACCCGGCCAACCTCGGCCAGAACCCCGCCGCCCTCAAGTCCAAGCTCCTCTCCATGGGCCGCAAGAATGTCATCGGCGGAAACCTCAAGGGCTCCCCCAACCTGCTCCTCAGCAACGGCGTCGACGGTAAGGTCCCCGTGTCCAAGCGCTCCGTCGACGAGCGTCGCACCGTCACCGGCAGCCCGGCTACCTGGGCTAAGGACTTCGTGAACAACCTCGGCCAGCGATGGGTCGTCAACTCGACCGACTCACCGGTCCGTTTCTAAGATGCTCTCCGCCCCGACCATATTGCATGACGAAGAACAAAAAAAGAAAGTTAATCCATACAAAAAACGAGGCATGAACATCCCCCCCTTCTTAGAAGAAGAAGCGGGCTAGTGAGGAAGACTTTTCTTTTCTTTTCCGTCTTTCCTACCTACTCGGTGAATCTCTCGCCTTCTGCGAGAGGATTGAGCAAAGATGTCTTATCCTGTGTGCATAAAGCGAAATGTTTGTTCATAAACATAAACCTACCTACCTACGTACCCTTAATACCAAATCTCCTTCCCTCCCTCCCCCATGAGAGCGGAATTCATACAGAACCTCTTTTTTTTTTTTTCTTAGATTTTCTCATTGATGAACCATGGAATATTCATGTAGACTTTGTTTTTTGCCCAATGTCTCGATTTTCTTTTTCCTTGGCTTCTTGTGAAATACTTAATACTCTCACATCATTTGGCAAAATGATGAAAATGGGACGATTCGAATCAAGAGAACAATAGGCATATGTATACTTTCGTGTGTGCGGACATGTGACGTGTGTATTGTACAGAGAGAGACTCATCATCCCATCCTTCAAACAATCAACCCTTAGAAATCGCTCTCTTGTTGAAGCTTGGGGTCTACTTTCTTTCTCCACACACAAACACATAAACAACGCCATCAGCCCAAACCAAAACATCTCCTTCACCCAACTACCCAGCTAACCAACCAACTACCCAACTAAACTACCCAACTCACTAACCGACTAACTAGCTACTCAGCTAGCGTGTTACACTAAACCCTCCTCCCTCCTAACCCAGATCTAAACTAAAACTAAAACTAAACCCTAGATCTCAAATCCCGCCCCTCGGAACAGGCCCCCCTTCCACATCTCCGTTTCCATTTCCATCTCTCATTCCCATTCCGCTCTTCCAGAACTTCGAACGAGGAGAATTTCTCCGTTCGTTTGGTTGCGAAGCCAAGCGATGTTAGATAAGGGTATTTAAGGGGGGACCAACTGACCGGTCCACTACGCTTTAGGGCCTATCTACTAGTATCTACCCGTGTGGGTGGGACCTTTTACATCTTTCCACCACTTCTTTTTTTTTCTTCCATCGCATAAATGGCATCATTAGCGTTGGTTGTTTCACGTCTCGGGGGGCTCCTCCAAAGACGGGGTGGAGGGGGGACCAAAAAAACCCAACAAAGAAAACTATGTTTGACAAATCCATAAAGGGATTGATTGCAGACTACCTAAAGTCTCGCTAGCTGGTTGGAGTAAGGGTGTTTGAGAAAGGTAATGTTAGTCGTTCGTTTAGTCTTTCCCCTTCATTCTTCGAGGATGTTGCGTGCCGAACCGAACAGACTAGAGCTAAGGTAACCGAGGTCCCCTCTCATCGCTCCTGTATCAAGTAGATGAACCAATAATCGCAATATGGTATGGCTGGCTTGGCTAGCTAGACGTTCCGCTGGTCATGTTCGGTGGTGTTTAATCCCTCAATCATCGTCTCTCATTAAGCAGTTTGACCCACAGCGCGCCGTTGGACATAGATGCCGACTCATATTTTCTGTAAATTGCGTGGTTATGCGGTTTGATGTACCTGTTGCATAGAATTAGATGTACCCTTCAAGGGATAGTAGAGCAAGGTACACATCGTGTTTCCCCATGCTGTGAACGCCGCCCCCGGTCCACATATTCCCCAAATGTCCAAAGGTGTGGCTGATTATACCTTCCCAGTTCGGATTGAAGAGGCGAAAAGGGCATTATCTCTCGTTGATTTAGTACTCCGCCCTATTCGAGGACACTGTGCTGTACGTTGTTGTTAGTCTGGTGGGCTGAGCTATGGTAAATCTGTTGCTACGAGATTGGTGATTAGGGGAGTTGTAGCCCTTGGCCAACTAACAGTTCACTATCAGCTGGCTGACCTGGAAGGTTGTACAGGTTTCGAGGATTCGTATAGTCTTGGCTGGTCTATAAAATATCGTCGCCGATCATCAGATCGCTGATCAGAAAGGCTGTCCTGGTAGTATTGGAGTTGTGCAGGACTGCGGCTGGTGATGCGTGGTCCATCCTTATTAGAACGATGTAGGCGGTTGGCTGTTCAAGCTCGTTGAGGGGTTATGAGATGGCGAGCTGCAAGATGCGGCGGCGATCGCGGCGGCGATTGCGGCGTGAGATCTGATGGATAGCAGTCAGATGTAGTAGCAGTGCTACAGTGAGTAAGTTACTTGCCTCCCCAGCAACCTTCAACGTCTGTTGAAAATTTCCGACATTCCCGAGTCACACTCTTACGCACGGATGAAGCCTTGTCATTGTCGTGTTCTTCCTGTTGTCGTTTCTGAGCGCATATCATAGAGGCCAACCGACTCTATTCATTCATTCCACTGCGACGTTCACCTGCCCTGGTCGCCCGCCTTCACTATAGTATAGGGCGATGTATCAGTGTCATTTAAACACGGGCATTACTGTAGAGGCGGTGACCGGAAGGAAAGAACTAAAAGCGTCGATGGCTGGTCTGAGGTGGAGCAGATACAATTAGATTATGGTCAGAGAAGAAAGAATATAAAAAGAAAGGGGGGGGGGGGGGGGGGGGGGGGGGAGGGAAACAGGGGGGGGGGGGGT
>JAMAHW010000054.1:7500-153325 GCA_023627715.1 Periconia sp. R9002 | reverse complement strand
ACCCCCCCCCGCCGCCCGCCCCCCCCCCGCCCCCCCAAGGAAGACAGTGAGCGCAGGGTGGGGTGAGCGGAAAAGAAATGGGCAGTGGCGTGTCTTCCATCTTCAGACAGAAGGAAGGAATGACTTTTGCAGATGTCACGGAGGCGCCACACATCCTATCTCACCTTCATCATTCAATGTGATATTCTTTTACCTTTTCCTACTTCCCTCTCCTGCACGTATGTCTTCGCTCTCAATGTGCTTCATGCTGATAGTATGTCAGTCATTTGGTTAGTCCGTCCAGTCCTCCAGTTTGTAGAAAAGTTCGGTTGCAATCCTGGGGGTTACCTTTCGACGCTTCAGCGTTTTCTCATTCACACAAACATACGCATGTAATAGCTTTAGTATCTTCACATTAAATGAATACAAGTAATGTTGTCGCAAAGGATCAATTGACTCGCGGTATTGACACCGTAGAATCCCCCAAACACATCCTCAGCCAGGATGTACACACGGTATTTGACATCAAACAAAATGTCAATTCTCGTCATTGCGGTAATCACGAATCGGAAAGTGACAATGACAGAAGAACGAAAATCAATACATACACATGCTTTTCTACAAGGGACTTTGAGACGGATTAAGGATAAAGCACATAGCAAAGAAGAAAGGATATTTGTACTGGTCAATTCAGTGGATTACAGTGAAAAGAATGTTCCATTGACTGGGACCACAATGTTTTGATGAACAGTCATGAAATTGAGTCAAAAGAGTTGACAGCTACAATACAGTGAAGCCGATCTAGGCTCGCCACTGTTCACTTGTCTCCCGCAGCTTCACACCCCTAATTACAACAGGAAAAAAATCCGCATCTAGAACCTATGTCCAGTTTCACATTAAGCACTCAGGTCTCCAAGACCATCTCGTATTATCTCACACCTTCCCTCCTTCCTCCACCACCTCTATGAAACTTTATTCTCCCCTCAGTTTATTCGCAAACCGGAAATATATATCTCGTGATAAACGACCCCTTATCCCTGCAACCGGCTCGAAACTGGCACCTGGTTTGCATTCTACCCCCTACCCGTTCACGAACACCACACCGTCTTCCAACCCGGGTCGAACAAGATAACATAAAGTCAGTTTTCCTTCCAAATTGCGAAACCGCAATCTACATCACTCAAACTGGTTCAATACATGCGTACATATACATGTGAACGAATAGGAAAGGACTGAGGAAGCGAGGTGTTCGTATTTAGTGTTTTAGATAGCCGCGGGTGTATTCCTTGATCTGCGGGTTTGGGGTTTCCGCGTTTCAAATCAGGTGATTTGGAGGGTATGCGAGAGGTATGCGAGAGGTATGTTGTGGAACGAGTGCATAGATTTTGATTCAACGGTTGACGTTGCAGAATCGAGCGGAGGCAAACGAGTTTTGCGACGGGAGAAAGAAGGAGTGAGGAGAGTGGAACTTGTCTCGTGAATCGGCTCATTGCCATGGAATTTTCGGTAGAGTCATTTCTGAGGAGGTTCCATGGACTCAGTGCGATGCCGTCTACAGTGACGTTGATATGAGGTCTTGTTTTGGAGATACAATCAAGGGAGATTTTCAGAAGACCCAAAATACAATTCCATGGACCTCCCCTGTTCATTCACCCTTGGAAGTGACACAGATCTAGCCCATATCTCGGTGTCAACTAAAGCTCTACTCTCAAATCCGGCAACGATATTGGTTCAACCCAGGTAATTTGAGAAGGAAAGGGTCCACCCAGATAGGCACCCATTCTCTTCTCTTCCAGATACTTGTTTAGATGCGGGGATGTGCATATACCTTCCGTTCCACTTTGGGAAACTACAAAAATCCCACCCTCCTCTACACATACCGAAAAACAACCTACCCGTTGGCTCGCATACCACGTCACAGTCAACCACCACCATTTCACATGTACCCATCTTCCCAGATCACCTGGATCAAAACAAACAGACATGCATGCATACACATGTGAATTCCCCTATGTCACAGTGGATTGTCGATTCCTGCCTACTTTGGGCAGAGACTGCGATCACGCCGATCCATAACCGTACAAGTAACAACACCCGTTCAATCCAGAAACTGAGGAAAATTAGGTCTCGGTCCAGAATTCACGCGGGAATAGCACGACGTGCGCATCTATGATAAGCGGGTTTTGTGCGTGCGTGAAGAATATAAAATCCGGTATTTCGCGTATCGACATGTATATATATACATACATTCTCAAGGTTTGCGGGTCTTAAGTCAGAAGAATATGAAGAATATCACGAAGCCGATTGCGACCGAGCAAATGCCACAAGAAAAGGTGTGGTAGAAATCGATAATATTCCCCGCATTGTCCAAGAGTCGTCCAAGAGATTGTCTAGCCGTGTTGAGCTTCTACCCTTGTTACCCTCTGCCAACTGTGCCGCTCGCTATACTAACGCAGATGGATATAATGCTGGGTTTCCTTGTTGGGCTGGTCAATAACAGTACGCAGTTATTTACCCAGACGAATCGACATCGAATCCTTTGAGATCTGGGTGCCGGGGCAGATGCCGGTAGCGAGCACAATGTTAGAGTTTTGGCTAATTCAGATGCCTTGCTGCTTTTCCAACGGCCTTGAGATGTGGACGGCTACGTCTCAACCAATTGTGCAAGCTGTCGGTTCTTATTGTTGTGGAATTCAGTGATTGGGATTTCGCATGTGTGGTTCGGAACTTCATCCCGTCTGCATGGCGCGCGGTTGAGATTTGATTTCCTGGCTTGCATCTGCCTTGCCGTGACCTCTTAAAACCTGAAACATTATTCCATCTCTCCTCTCGTTGGATGGAATTACTTGCTTCATATGAGTCTCCATAGCCAAAATCTCCACATCGATAAGACGGCATACCAAATACATCCCTCAGCGAGGAAAAGGCAAGGTCACGATAGTTTACAAGACTATCCTGCTTGCTAAAGTGGAATACCTGGGTACTTGGGTACCAAGTCCCCAGGGCGGCGCTCGCATCATATTGTAAACTTTCGGCGCGCGATCCCTTTTCCGACATATTGAGCGGAGGATTATGTAGACTATGTCTGGAGTGGGAAAAGGCTCCGCTGTAGTGACTGTGTCATGCGCGTACCCTGATCACCACACATTTGCGCGCGCAAGAGGCGAGTGTTCCTGCTTGCTTGGTCAGTATATACATCAACGGCTGCTGTCATCCGCCTTCTCTCTTCCTCCATATCCAAAAATCGTCAAGTGGCGACACAGATGCAAGTGAACCCATTGCATGATGTCCTGCGAGTCAATCTGTGGGGTAAAATGCACGTAGACCGTTTTTTGGAGTCACACGTCCATACATGCTGCACTGGTATGTGTATGACTGGGTTCATTCTGCTATGACACTCGCCAGATTTTTGGATTTGCGCAAAAACCCTATTCGCTTGAACGACCTTTGGGCGGGCACCATGGCGGAAACTCCACTTCGTTGCTGGCTCCAGAAACCTTATTTTATTCTGTGCACTGATCAGGTTCTTCTGGCGAGCGAATCTATGCGTAGCAAAGAGATCACCGCAACCGTGTTTGTGGAGAAATGTGGTATTACTCAAATGTTGAACAGTGGATTGGAAAGAAAAAACGACTTAAAAACATTCATGAAAGATTTATTGAAAAGTATCTGTTTTCACTTCAGCAGAATCATCACAGCATGAAAGCAAAATTCTTGGCCTGCCATACTGACCAGAGCCTAACTGATAATCAATTCTTATCTTCTGCAGATGCAAATCCACCTGCATCGTCTGCAAACCTTATTTCTCAAAAGGAGGCCCTCCGAGTGGCCGTACGCGAGCATTGCATTTGCCACTTTCAAATACGGGCATACACTCGACTTCATCCGGGAAGCCACCCGGACAGGTACCGTACTGCTCCCCTGCTTCATCGCTCGGTTACTCCCAGAATCTCCACTTGTTACAGTCTCGAACGTCAGGCTAGCAGTTTCTCACCTTTTGACTTGTTCTCACCGTTGGTACTTGACTGTTTGACAATTGCTGGTTGCAGATGGCTCCATCGCGTGCCAGGAATGGACACGATTCGCCTAAAATGTCAAACTTTATATCCTTGAACATGGGAAGAGTTGGCAGCGGCGTTGCGCCCTGAAAATCGTGCCGTTCTCTTTGTTGCATGATCACCAACACGGGCGACCTTTACTGAAAGAAAGACAGCTGTTGAGAAAGCATAAGGCTGTGGGAAATGGGCAATGGAAAACACTATACAGCGATATTAGGAAAGCGAAAAAGAGCATTGTAAAACTAGGGAGCGACTGGTTGATGAGTCCGAGCTCAATTCAGTGAACCCACAAATTGAGCTGGACATATGCGAAAGTCAAGCGGCAAAAAACCAGCTTGGCACAGAGCGAAATCATCCGCTTCTCTGAGGGAAGGCTTGATCTTCGCTTCCTTTCCCTCCGCCTGGAATCTGGGCAGTCATTCACACCTTGTACCCCGCAACGATGTTGCGCAGGTCTCCTTGCTGCAGGGCTGGCCGACGCGCCAGGCGGCCCTGTCAACCAAGGTGCCAAAATTGGGATATATCAATAGCTCCATGTCGTTTGCCAACAAGATCAGCCATCTCCCAAGCTTTTTTGGCATACTCTTTTTCTGTGCCGATTCACGTCGAGTTAGGCAATTTCTCAAATCTAGCGTCATGGACGGGTTCCCACAGATACCTCCAGAGGTACTGGCCGCGATGGCCAAAGAAGACATCTCCCACAAAGTAATTGTGTGCGTGGGTGCTTTCACTGCGATGGGATTCATCAGTGTCTCCCTTCGCTTGTTCTCTCGAGCAAGATTTGTGGGTCTTGTCGGTTTGGAAGACTATCTGATCATTCTCTCCATGGTATGTTTGTAGTTCCCCCTGATGTGGAAACGTGCGACTCATAGATATCGCAGATCTTTTCCATTTGCACATCCATATGTCTCATAGGAACTGCAAAATGGGGGAACGGGAGGCATATGCTGAATCTCCCTCCTCAGAACGGGATGTGGATTCTCAAGGTAGGTAGGCGGTCATTGCGCGCGAGCAGCCATCTCTGACGGAGATCCCACAGTGGTTGTACTTCAGCATCCTAGCCTATCACTGTAGTTTGACGACGACCAAGCTCTCCATTTTGTGGCAGTATAGGCGCATCTTCACTTACAAGCAAATGCGTATGGCCATCTATGGCTCCATGGGTTTGTGCCTCGCCTGTGGTATTATCGGGGTGGTGTGTGCAACCTTCACCTGTATACCTGTTCAGGCGTACTGGCACTATGATCAAAGGCCTTTCGCAAGATGTGTCAACCAGGATATGTGAGCCTATTCGGTTTCCTTACAAAAACGATTTGCTGATTTTGCTCAGGATGTACCACGCGAACGCGGGCTTGAACATCTCAACGGATCTTCTTGTGGCCATTCTCCCGGTAAGAGCGATCTTGAAGCTGAAGATCGCGATGCGACAGAAGATTGCGCTGCTAGTCATCCTCACTCTTGGATGGTTGTAAGTCTTCCCTAACATTTCAGCCTTAAAAATGCTTACATATTCTAGCGTCGTGGTAATCTCTGTCATTCGCCTTTACATTCTCATCCAAGTAGCCAAAAACCCCATGGATACCTCGTGGTATGGAGGCCCAGCGGCAATCTGGTCCGCCCTCGAAATTAACCTGGCTATCTTCTGTGCCTCAGCACCGGCGTTGCGTCCTCTCATAGTCGCAATAGTCCCCGCCTTCGCTGCGTCTTTGGGCGGCAGCAAGCGCAGTAACGATGCCTCCGACCCCAACGGTTACTCGAACCAGACCGCGGACTCGCACAATAGCCGCCCGTTCATCAAGCTCAAGGGAAGACGAAGCCAATCCACCGTCAACGATAATATTGATCTGGAACAGAGTATAACAGCGCTACCTCATGCGGAGAGGTTCCATGGGGAGATTCATGTTACGAGAGATTTTGAAACACTGTCTGAAAGGGAGTCGAGGCGACCCAGTGAGACAGATAGCAGCAAGATTTTGTTCCCTAGGAGTCCTGTGTCCTCTGGAAAGATGTAAAGAAGAAAATAATAAAGGAAGAGAAGAAAGTAATAACTCAGAAAAAGTCGCTCTTTGTATGATATCCCAATGGTCTCTTCTTGATCAGATAAAGTCTCGTCGTGATATGAGCACGCATTTGTGGCGGGCCACCCTGTACACTATCATTCGCTTGAAATAGCAAATCTTTCATATGTTCAAGATGTCGACCAGGCTGAATCCTCGGACACATTCTCATCCAGGAGTCAGACCATTTGGAGCCAAAGAACTATATAGTGTATTCATTTGATTCTGTCTTGCTGAGATCCTTTGGGAGATTGCCGGATGAGTAGGCTTTCCGATTGCGTGTTGTGAGCGTTCTCTTCTTTCGTATGTTGGAGTATCACTGGTTTTTTCGTCTTTTATGTGTTAAGATGAATGATGTTGTGTCACTGCGTGATCTACCTCGACCGTGCACGCGCCTTCACGCTAGTGTTAAGATAGACTAGGCGCTCCAGGAAATCTCGGTCGCCGCACCCTTTCAAAGTGATCTTCTGGTAAACCAAAACTTTTCTCTCCTATCTCATCCCTTACCACATTCCCACCATCATGTATGCATTTCCTACTGTGCTCCTGTTCTTCACAATTCCCATTGTATGCTAATACGCTTCCTAGGTTTGCCCTCCGCCGAACAGTAGCCCGCGCTTTCGCCTCGTCGCCTTCTACGGCATTCGTAGCAAAGCCTCGATCCATCAACACATTTGCCCCGGCCGCTTTCCGTTCGAGGCAACAGAATTGGGCCGTCCCGGCTTTCCAGAGGAGGTTCGCCAGCGATGACGCTGTCAATACCGAGCAAAAGACGGGTGCTGAGCAAGCTGTCGCTGAAGCTTCAGAAAACTTTGCGCAGACGGCTGCTGAAGCCCCTGTAGAGGAGAACTTGACTCCCGCCCAGCAGGCTTCGCAAGCACCCCCGACCGACGCTTCCGCTACTGCCGGGGCCGACGCATTAGAAGCCGCCGCAAATCCAACCCAATCTCGCCAGAAGGGAACTCGCCGACCGGCCATCGATAGTAAAATTGACGCTCCGGCGCCGAACAGGACCCTCTACGTCGGAAACCTGTACTACGAGGTCACGCCCGAGCAAATAGAACGCGTATTCTCCCGCTTCGGAACAGTCAGCAACATTAAGATTGCATTTGACAACAGGGGTTTGAGCAGAGGGTAAGTAGTTCGCTGAATGTATATACAACGTGCACAGCTGATTGGGGTACAGCTTTGGTTATGTCGACATGGGAAGTGTAGAAGAAGCTCAGGCTGCCATGGAGAACCTCGATATGCAGGTCTTCGAGGGCCGAAACCTCGTGGTGCAATACCACAAGCCCAAACAGCACAACAAGACGATGAACGCCAACGGCGAATTCGTGGCCAATCCCCCCTCCAGAACACTCTTCATCGGCAACATGTCTTACGAAATGTCTGACAAGGACCTCAATGACTTGTTCCGGGATGTTCGCAATGTTTTGGATGTGCGTGTCGCCATCGACAGGAGGACCGGTCAGCCTAGAGGCTTCGCTCATGCCGATTTTATCGATGTCGCTAGCGCAGTCAAGGCTAAAGAGCTCCTCGCAAACAAGATCATTTACGGAAGGCAGCTTCGCATTGACTTTAGCAAGTCCACACCGAAGTCGACCAGGCCCAGCGAGTCTGATGCATAGGCTTGAACAGATGAATGACACGGTAGGATATGAAGAACGAGCGGAGGAAAAAAGTAGGGGGCATGGATCAGGCACCAAACAAGCCATACGTGGGTTTTCACATTTCTCGAATTGTCGTTTCTAACTTGTGTCGATATACTCCCGCTACTTGTTTGGGTTTGCATGTATTATAGAGAAGAGTCCTGGCGTTCCTGTTCTCCTTTCCATCTTATTTTTCGCCGGGCAGATGAGGGTGTAGAAAAATTTGATGATTGTAAGACTAGATACATGTATTTAATGGGAAGTTTCAAATGTTTGTACATTGTTGGGGTGCAGCACTTGTGATCGCCACTTAGAAATCAACACGAACCTCGGCGGTTCGGCTGCTTTGCCTCCCCACTCCGACCACGACTAAGGTAATCGACACCCGCTCTTGAATCGCAACTCCACCTTCAACTGCCAACAAACCCCAACTCCTGGCCTGCGTGCTTTGCTTTCATATATAACACTCACTCAACGAACATAATCCAATCTAAAGCACTATTGGTCCTACGATCCTTAGCCATGTCCTTCCTCGGCGGCGCAGAGTGTTCGACTGCGGGCAATCCTCTTAGCCAGTTCACCAAACATGTCCAAGATGACAAGTCATTACAGAGAGATCGTCTGGTCGGACGAGGGCCCGGCGGAGTGCAAGAGAGTATGCGCAGTCAACAAATGGGCGGTGGATCAGACGGCGTAGGTTCATAGTGGAACGCCATGGAAGCAAATGTTATTGACTTGCTCTCGTAGATGATGAACGAATTCATGCAGCAGAATGCACAACTCCCACAAGGTCCCGGCCCCGGCCCCGCGTCGCCATTCGCCATGGAACAAATGCGGAGAGAGTTGGAACGGGCACAACATAGTGGATCGCCGGCGTGGGCAGCGGAGTTCGACCCAGGTATGGAAGCACCAGCAGCCATGGGCCCAGGCATGCAAGAGCGACCTGCAGGTTTCAGTCCCGCCGAGTTTGCCAAATTCCAGCACATGAACCCCACTGCGCGCACAGCGAGTCCGACAGTCAACTCCCCATCCCCAATGATGGCCGGTTATCAGAGGCCCATGTATGGAATGGGCATGGGCATGGGTGGCATGGGAATGGGTATGGGTATGGGTATGATGCAGCAGCCGTACGGGCCACAGAGTCACCAGCAACAGCCGATGCAGGACTCTGGGAAGGGAAAAGGCCGCATGGTGGAACTGGATGACAAGGACTGGGAAGCGCAGTTTGCGGAATTGGAAAAGACAGACGTAGACGCTTTGGACAAAGAGGCAAACGAGCGGATAGAAGCGGAATTGAATGAATGGGACAGGTCAGTAGACGCCACCGATTTCGACGACTTTGAATCGATTTGGGCGGGCATCAAAGCTGAGACTGAACACGCTAGGCAACTTGCCAACGAGGAGAACCTTGTCGACAACATGCACTTTGGCGACATGGATCAGTGGGGAGGCTTTGACGGACTCAACACACATACGGTCCGGGATCCGCCCATGGGCGATTATCTATTCGAACAGAATAACCTCTTTCAAGACATCACGAACCCGTTCGAGGAAGGCATCAAGATCATGGAAGAGGGGGGTAATCTGTCATTGGCAGCGCTCGCGTTCGAAGCCGCCGTGCAAAAAGACTCGCAGCACGTTGCGGCCTGGGTCAAGTTGGGCGAGTCACAGGCACAAAACGAAAAAGAGACGCCAGCTATCCGAGCACTAGAGCAAGCATTAAAGCTAGATCCATCCAACTTGGAGGCTTTGATGGGCCTGGCGGTTTCATATACCAACGAAGGCTATGAAAGTACTGCTTACCGGACCCTCGAGCGATGGGTGGCGACCAAGTATCCCACTCTGATCAAGGAGCCATTGTCATCCGATGCGGATATGGGCTTCACTGACCGTCACCTACTCCATGAAAAAGTCACAAATCTTTTCATTGAGGCTGCGCAGCTTTCTCCATCAGGGGAACAGATGGATCCGGACGTCCAGGTTGGTCTCGGTGTCCTTTTCTACGGGGTCGAAGAGTATGATAAGGCGGTAGACTGCTTCGGTGCGGCACTCGCATCTACAGAATCCGGTGTCTCAAACTCTTCTTCACAGTTGCATCTACTTTGGAACCGTCTTGGTGCTACCCTTGCAAACTCTGGACGAAGTGAGGAAGCGATTGATGCCTATGGCCGTGCCCTTGCCATTCGACCAAATTTCGTTCGCGCTCGCTACAACCTTGGCGTGTCGTGTATCAATATAGGATGTTACACGGAGGCCGCACAGCATCTACTGGGCGCGCTCGCTATGCACAAGGTTGTAGAGAAGGAAGGCAAAGAGCGAGCGAGGGAAGTTGTGGGAGACGACCTGTCAGAAAGCCAACTGGATAACATGATTCATCAAAATCAGAGCACAAACTTATTCGATACCCTGAGAAGAGTATTTGGTCAGATGGGACGGAGAGATTTGGCGGATATGGTGGGCCCAGGGTTGGACGTCGAAAAGTTTCGAGGCGAATTTGAGTTTTGAGGCGGATGCACTTGAGACGGAAGAAGCAGACAAAGGTGATATGCTGGCAAGAACAAATGCAATGCATGATGACTGGCTGTCAGAGAAGCGGGTGAGGGTCAAAACAGACCTATACGACGAAGGAGATTTGGGCGATAGCTGCTGCTTTGGCACTAGGACAGTTGAAGCCGGTATGGACTGCGTTTGGAAGCTTCATGGTGGCATATAGAAAGCGTCCGAGACTTCATCTGTGCATAGTTGATAGACAGATACATATCCTGTCGTATTCTTTGAATGTTGTACGTAGAAGTGATGGTACAAGAATACCGACACATGATATGAGGCTTAGTTTAGAGCTGTTATGGAAGCTACATTGCTCAATTGAGCCAGGTTTAAGAAGGATTTCAGGGTGGTAAAAAAAAGCCATTTGAATTGCTATGGAAGTCGATCAAATTGACCACTGTTCACGATCGCAGTGAATCACGTGGCACACGAAGCGAAACGATTGGTAGAAACCCTCTCCTCGATCCACAACGCCTATCCGGTCTCCACACCGCAACGCCGGGATCCGACATCCAGGCTCTTGGACAAAGCTTTCCTTTGACTTTCATTTTCCAGCTCTAGTCGCTCTAGGATCGTTTCTACGCCTTACGGGAATGATCGATTGGCTGCTCGCAGTGGCTGTCGCTCATGCCGAGCCACGCACCATACGAACCTCGGAGATGGGAGAATCCTCTTCTACGTCGCCTTCGCGAGCGTCCAATAGATAGGCCCACGAGGCGCGGTCCTGCAGGAACCATCGCTGTTCGCCGCAGTGGATAGAAGCTGATATGACTATCGGGGGTCGTATAGAATCACCTTCCCGATGAGGCAAAGAGCTTCCGCGCTACGTTTTTTCTGTACTATTTCTCGAGTAGGCAGTTCGTCATAAATAAATGCTCCATGGCCGTCAATTACGGATTTTGTTTCCCTTTCTTTTGATCGTGGGATTTCCAACTTCCTCTCCGGCCCTGTTTCGATTGAGTCGTTCCTTCTCAACGTCGTAATTCGATCGATTGAACTTGGAATCTAAGGAATCATGCCTTCGACAACCACCATAACAGCCGTTGCGCTGCTCGCAACAACGGCATCAGCACAGTTGTACCCGGGCCAGAGCAACCTCAATCACACTTGCGCCCTCCAAAAGCCGCTTCTATCATGCCCTGAGCAGGACCCGACCGTCGTGGACTCGTGCTGCGTCGAAACCTTCGGCGGCCTCGTCCTCTCCACACAATTCTGGTCTACCTACACGGGCGGCGAAAGTTCCGGTCAACTCCTTCCCAGCGACACCTGGACGCTTCACGGCTTATGGGTACGTACTGCTATCCAAACTTCCCCACGGCACTCGCGATGTGTGACGTCTTAATGACCGGAACACCTCTCACAAACACCCCCCTTCTAACAGTCTCCCACCCACTAACCCACCACAGCCCGACTTCTGCAACGGCTCCTACACGCAATACTGCGACTTAACCCGACAATACGACCCCATCCCCGCTCCCAACACCACCAACGGCCTGCGCAACGGCACCTTTGTCCCTCCCTACACGGGCCCGCACATCGGCACCTTCCTGGAACCCTTCGGCAAGCACGACCTCCTCTCGTACATGGACACGTACTGGATCGCACAAAATCAGGACAACCCTGGATTCTGGGGCCACGAGTTCAGCAAGCACGCGACGTGCTACTCCACCTTCAATGTCCCCTGCTACGGCCCGCAGTACCGCGAGCACGAGGAAGTCGTCGACTTCTTCGAAACCGCAATCAAATACTACCAGCGCTTCCCCACCTTCACCTGGCTCGCCGACGCCGGCATCACGCCTTCCAACTCCACCACCTACTCGTACGCCGACCTCTTGAAACCGCTGCAGGACCAAACCAAGGCGATCCCGTTCCTGGGCTGCACGGGCCCGAGGTTCAATGCTACGGCCGCGGGTAAGAATTCGTTGGATAATGGGTATACTGTGTTGAGCGAGGTGTGGTATTACGAGCATGTGTATGGTCGGCCCCAGGAGATGAATACCGTCCCTGTGAATGCGTCGGCGTCGTATTTGACGAATTGCGCCAAGAGCGTGGGCGCGATTAGGTACCCTGAGAGGACTAACGGATCGGAGAGGGCGCCTGCTGTTACGTACGGTGTTGCATATTAAGCACATAAAAGGAATCTTTTTTTGCGATGCGAGAGTTTTTTTGTATGTATATAATGAGAGTTTTTGACTTAGAAGACATGGGACGAAATCATGAATTGGAAAGATGTCTTACGATCCCAAGATTTGGAAGTTAATACATCCATCACATGGTACAAAAGCATTTGAAATCCCCCCTCAAAATGTGTGTTGAATCAAATATTTTCATTCCTTCATCCTTGAAAAAACAATAGGTACCTAGATAACCACCTCATTTACACCGTCCATGCACATAATGTACATGTATCTACATAATCACAGCGAACCTTGACTCCGAGCCCCCACTAAACTCCTTCCAACTGTCGACAGCAACAAGAAAGAAGAAAGAAAAGAGAAATGTACAGTGAAAAAGTTCTTTCTCCCCACGGTCGCCTATCAAAGAACCCACTCGCTCGCTGGATACATACATAGTCTGTCCTGGAGAGGATTCGTGAGACCGTGCATACGCATGCTACATATGTTTGTACATATCAATATGTACCTTTTTTTGGGATCGAACTATTAGGAGGGGTTCTACCTCGAACAAAAAACAAGATCCAAGAAGTAAAAGAAACCAAAAAAAGGCGAAACCACCTTTGGTTTCAATGTTCTTACTTTGAATTTGAAAACAAAGGAAAGAGAAGACGAAAAAAAAGATTGCCCACACAAAATCATTACATTTTCCAGTCCATCCAAACGCAAAAAAAAAGAAGGCAACCAAATAGTTACTCTACGAATAAAAGGCACTCTTCTGGAAACTCTCCACTCCCATATCTCCCGCTTTGCCAGGGACCGTAGGTCCCTTCTGCTGCTCAAGCCCCTTCGCCTTCTCCGCCGCCACCGTTGTCATCGTCGCAGCCCTGCTCCCAGCAGCAGAGCTACTCGTCATAGTCTGCGCCCTGCTCGCGATGGGGCTGGCGTTTTGACTGGCACCTGCAATCTGCGCCGGCTGCCTGCGCTGGATGACTTCTAGGTACACACCGGGGAGATATCCCATGCGGCCGTCCCTTGAGCGACACCGCCACCACTCGGACGGATTCCCAAGGGGATCGGATTTGCTGAGTACGGCAACCATGTCGCCCTTTTTGACGGCGAGGTCGAGACCTTGTACAGCATTTGCGTTGGCGTCGGGCGTAAAGTCATAGAGAACACGGCAGAATTCGAGCTTGTTGGGGTCGATGGGTTCGCCGTAGGCTTGGGGGTTTTCGGCCATTCGTCGCTTCTCCTCTTCTTCTTGGGATCGCGCGAGGGCTTTGATGAGTTTGCCCATGAGGTAGGGGAGCCCGAAGGCGGCGAGCATGAAAACGACGAAGGGCTTCTTGGAGGGTTTAGGCATGGGCGCACCGTCCGGGCCGATGCCATTAAATGCGGCGAAGTTTCCTGGGGTCAGTTCTTTGCCCGAAGCGGGGAGAGGTCGCCCTGTGAGTTTCGCGAAGGCGGATCGTATCCAGCGCATCAATGTGAAGATTCCCAGGACGGACCCTAGAGTTTGCCGAAGGTTTCCAAATTGCTCGGCGACGGATACCATGGCTGCCCAATCCTATTAGCGGTTTTCTTTTCGACATGGGATATGTGGTGACGTACCAAAGAACGAAGAATGTGTCGCCATATATGTGCTCTCCAGCATCTGCGCAAAGCCGCCAAACGCGCCCACGATGCCTTCTATCAACTGAAAAGTGGTTTGTGTGCTTTGGCTGAATGACTGTGTCAAACTCATGTTGTTTGGGTCACCGGGCATGCCCATTCCTCCTCCGTACATGCCCCCCATTCCCATGCCCATTCCCATACCACCGCCGTACATGCCCCCCATCCCTCCATACATGGATCCATAACCGCCCATGCGTGAGTAAGGCGAGGAATAACTGTTGTAGCCAGTGCCATAGGTGCTATACGGTGACTGGTATCGATTGGTGTTCATGTTATTCATATTGGAATAGTTTGTCGCGTTGCGATTTGCCACGGATGTGAGGGCATTGGGTATCTCTGGGAGGGGTGGTGGATTAGAGGATGATGAGGGCGATGCAGTTGCTGTTGCTGTGTTGTTTCCTGTGAGGCCTGCTGTGGGGTCAGCGTACTCAGAAATGAGGATTCCTTTCAGGGTGGCAATGCGTACCGACTGAGGCGCTGGTAGCACCTGCGCTCCTTTCCCATGGCTTTGGCGGCGATGATGAGGCCATTTCTCCACTGTGTGTCCCAACTCACCGCGCCTTCATGAGGGGGGATGTTCTGTTCTCGCGATATGTGAAAGAGTGGTTGGGATGGCGGCGACGTGAAAGTGAGCGAGAACGGTGGAAGTTGCCGAACGGCGAAGGCTAGGTTTTTGCGGGGTTAGCCGGATTGGTTGGATGCGGTTCCGCTAGGCGGATTGATAAGACAGAAGCACGCAGAAAGTAGCCGGCAGACGAAATGAGTGCGGGGAGGAGGAGGGGGAGAGTTGGGGAGAGCGTGTAGATTTGTCGCGGGCGATGAGGTTGTGAAGATGGATGGCGTTGTTGGAAGGCGCTGGGCATCTTTCCGTTCATTGTTTGCTGGAAAGCGAAACGACCTCGGTTTACTTTCGCCGCTCGAGGAAATCACAAGCCAGCCCATATCGCGCCCCGGCCGGCCACCCTACGCGGCTACGCCTAATACGGAAACTGAACCCGCCTCACCACCACGGCCAATCATCACCTTCATTCTTTCATTCTTGGTAATACATATCATGATTATACTATTTACTGAACTATAATGCAGCCCTACCCGATGCTCTACTTGACCTTCAATCTCCCACGGAAAACAATGAATGTGAATTGTCCTCCTCATCATACGCAATCAGGCTGTCGATTTGCGACTGCGTCAAGCCTTGCGAGAAATCGAACGAATCGTCCAAGACAGTGGCCGTGATATTCCAGTTGTGGAAGATGACCGCAAACTTTAGCATGTGTCCCACTGGTCGCATGAAATAATTGCTGTCGCCGCCTTCACGATTGCCTTGCCGATGTATCGTCGACTTCGCACGCATTTCACCTCGACCGAGCAACTCGAATGCATCAAACTCGCCACATCCTGTGGACCAACATGAGCAGGGAATGTTGTTGCGATCGTTGCCATATTGCAGGATGCGTGGAATGGCCGCATTGAGAAACCACCACGCCGGCGCGTCTGATAGCATGCCTTGACCCGAGCCTAGATTGTCGTAATGATCCATCTGGAACTCGATCAAGAAGGCTTTGGATGGCCCTCCCCAGCCATCTGTCGCCCATTAGTTACAATCAATTTGACAGGTATCGCAGTCACTGACGGTGGGCAACAGTGTGAGGTCTTGCGTATTCGCAGTTCCCATCACAAATCTCGTCTGAGAAGACTGCAATTTCGCGCTCCGAGGTTTCGAGCGTGCCATCGAACGGTGTACTGTCAGTCGTGACTTTGCTGCCATCTCCTATCACGTATCCGAGGGAGTTGCCAAACGCACTGGAACACATGAGAGCTAGCTTTTGAGTGTGCGGTTGGACCACCTACTAATCAAACGTCCCAGACTTTTGTGGGTCACCAAGGTTGGCCGTGAACGCAAACCCAGTAGCTTCAGCAGGTGCTTGAGAGGTATAGTAGGCTACTCTACCCCATGTGTCGCCCGCGGCCTTGTTCCCGTCATTTACGCGCAATGGTCGAGTTTGCACTGTAGCGGAGCTGGATACATTGGACGTGTATTCACGCTTGATCGCCCTCTCCATTGTATGCATGGCGTCCGAGTTCGTGTCTGTTTCACATGGTGTTGATGTGGCAATGAGTTCACTGGAGCTTGATATTGTAAAGGACGTATTGGGGCCTGGAATAGCTGAGTTAACTAGTGATCCGCTCGCTGACACAGCGCTGCTCAGCGATGCAGTCTTGGGGCAGATTGTAGTTGTATCGTGTACTGTCGTAGTGATTGCCGGCGGAGCTGGCATTGCTGATGGTAATGGTGGGATGATAGGTGGCGGAAGCGCAGGAATAAGCGGAGTTACAGGCACAGGAGATGAGGACAACGGTGGAATGACGGAAGGTGGAAGCGCAGGAATAAGTGGCGTTGCTGGAACAGGAGATGAGGATGACCATGGGGTGAAGGGATCAGGAATGTTACAAGTAGTGGAAGTAGTGATTTTTCCACAGGTGCTGCCCGTGACATACAAGGTCGTAGTGATGGTGGATCTAGGGCAATAGGGCTGCTGGTTCCTAGGTATCCGATTTCCTTTAACTGGTATGGTGTTGATCATAGGCTCCAACTTGTGAGATCGTGATTCTTCTAGCTTCCTGCTCAGGTACTTGTTGTAATTGCTTCGTCGTACAGGCTGCGACTTGAGTTTCTGTGCCGATGCGCTCTGGTCTGGGAGCTTGTATACTGCTATTTGCGACACATTCATCGGACCACGGAGATGCATCGACAGCTGTCCTGCCCGTCAGTACAGAGCATCCCGGACCCGAGCCTTGTCCAAAATACTTCTCCAATCAATGGCGTAGTTAGTCCAATGCCTGAATACGCAATAGGCTCATGGTGGCATAACCCCGTGTCTGCATCGACCCCCGTTGTCCGGTTGTATTTGCCCGACTGGTTGATGTTCTTGTATGTGATAGCCTTGACCTGGGAGCAATACCAGTTGCCATCGTCCGCCAATGTGGCAGTCCCACGACATAGTTGGGAGGAAGACTTCGCGAAGGTAGGTTGCGGGACGACGAAAAGGCAAGCAAGGAGGTAAAACATGTTAGACACAAAAGCCGAAGAGACAAGCGATGTTTAACTGTGAATGCAAAACACAAGAAGTTGGTAGAGGAGAAATGAGTTGTTACATTGAAAGCTAGTATATGTATCGACGAAGTACATCTCGTGATCGAGCAGATACGGAAACTGTGACCTTTGCTCCTAGCAAGGCAACTACGAACGTTGCATATGAGTCGCTATCGACCTTTAAATGTTATGCAAAGCAGGCAAGGGAGCATAGTCTGGTTCACTGCCAGAAAGAGCATATGACTAGGAACTGATAGATGTCAGTGAGGATCGCGCCATCAACAATAAATGAAACAAGATCATTGGAATTGACTCAGGAGTCCTTTGAATGTCATGTCGTTCATTTTTAAACACATAGGCCGAACGTCAACGAAGAGGTGCACAGAATGTGGAATTGTCGTCATTGAAAGATAGAAGGAGAAAAGTGGCGGTACGTACTGTTTGTGAAGGATGCATGATTGAAGCTATGGGACTTCATCGGACGCGGGATTGTCGCAATCCAGCAAATCAAATGGTTTCATCAATCATAACGCAAAGGAAATGCCCATCGCGTTACAAGAATGAGCCTAGGTCATCGCGATATACCACAAAGGCCACAGAAACAAAATGCTGGGGCAGATGAAGAGGCTGGAGAGACGACGTTAAGTTTCGCAGAGTTTTTGTACATGTCGCCAAGACGTCCGTGCACGTTCCTTAGCGAATATCGTTTTCCCACACATCCCATCGATCGCGAACTTTGAACTCCAACCACAACGCACCTCGACATTCCACCTCCGTCGACGACTAACCTGCACAATGGGTCGCCTTCACAGCAACGGAAAGGGTATTTCGGCCTCGGCCATCCCTTACTCTCGCTCCCCCCCTGCGTGGCTCAAGACCACCCCCGACCAGGTCGTCGAGCAGATCTGCAAGCTCGCAAAGAAGGGTGCCACTCCCTCGCAGTAAGAGGCATTCCCAAACTGGGTAGAAGATAGATTCTCACAGTCATGCAGGATTGGTGAGGTTCTCCGTGACTCCCACGGCATTGCCCAGGTCAAGGTCGTCACCGGAAACAAGATCCTCCGCATCCTCAAGTCGAATGGTATGATACTTTGCCCAACATGAAGCGCATGTCAACCGCAGCCCTGTCAAATGGCACCTGCCGCGCTATATAAATTTGCCTCTGTTGGTTCAATGCTGACAGAGAGCCATTAGGCCTTGCTCCTGAGATTCCCGAGGATCTCTACATGCTCATCAAGAAGGCTGTTGCCGTCCGCAAGCACCTTCAGACCAACCGCAAGGACAAGGACTCCAAGTTGTACGTATCTATCCTTTGCCCCTTGGTTATGAGGTGGTGTGCTAATTCATGTAGCCGTCTCATTCTCATCGAGTCCCGTATCCACCGTCTCTCCCGCTACTACAAGACCGTCGGTGTCCTCCCCCCCACCTGGAGGTACGAGAGCGCCACCGCCTCTACCCTTGTCTCATAGAGGAGTGTGGGTTGCTATGGAGTGGACGTGAATCAAATAAAAATTTCGATTGGAGTTACGGACTGCATGAATACATGCTTCATCGGTTACATAGGCTCTCACGGATGAATACGATCTGGAATGATTGAAAATATCACCCTTTCAAATTGATTATCTCTCTTGTGTGGTCCTTGCGTGAATAAAACCCTTGTAGCCTCCATATCTGGGGTATCATTGATATACTAACCGAGCGCCATATTCATATTAAACTTTTGGTGATCCATACTCCCGCATATCCTCTGCGCCAAAAATCTAACATCTTCTTCCTCTCGTGTGGTTAACCCTCGAGCTCCGCGCTCTTCTGCGCCAGAAACTCGCTCAAATACTTCAGCGGCTTTTCCGGTCTATTCACTTTAGTTCATGTATCAAAGGTTCCCATTGTATCAAAACTTACTCTGTTGCAGCAAGGTGCTTCATTGCCTCTAACAAATGCGGCGTGACGTGCTGATTCAAATAAACTCTCGTAGGGCTCCCATGCGGATACGGCTGCGTAGGAGCTTGCGATGATGTGCTCGGGTGCGGAGAATTGCGCGACGGCGTAGGAGCTGCGGCGGGTGTAGGTGTAGCTGCTGCGACGGGCGTTGCGACGGCTGGAACTTGTGTTGTTGGCTGCGATTGATGAGTACAAAATTGTAGATGAAAGCCAGGAGCAGTTCTGACCTCTGTGGGTGTAGGATTTGAATCGGCCATCTCAACATCTGGGACTGGGGCAGGGACTATCGCTGCGGTTCCGTTCTCAAGTGGTGGTTCTGCTGCTGTCGGCGCTGGAGCTTCCACCTGCTCTATTGGCTCACTGGGAGTAGGTAGTGGTTCGGCCATTTTGAAGTGATTGAGAGAGTTGATGAGAGATTAACACGGCAAAAGCAAACTGACGCGTCTTCTTGGGTGTCGCTGGCGGCTACTGCTGGTGAAGTGAGTTTGTTTGTCGAAGTGGGAGGGTCCACTGTCCGCGCGTGGAGCTAGATGCTCGGCGATTTTGCGGAGATGGTTGGGGTTTTAGGTGAAAGATGAGAGATGAAATCACGATTAAAAGGCCCTTTCTCTTCGGATTCTTTTACCGTAGTGACTTACCTATAGACTAACAGAAAGTTTGGCTTATGCGCAGCTGTTCAAGAGATCAATGTCCATTTGGACTATCAATCCATGTTATGCGGCTGAACTGTGAATGTTCACAAGGGGCTCTGTGTATTTCAAGGTCCAAAAGCACATTATTTTGTGCATAGTTCCAGAGAATTACTATTAAAGACTACAAACTTGACAGAATAGACTACATACATACCTATCAAGGTAGACAGCTGCATTCAATGTTCAAATCGATCAATCTTGTTACTGCTCCGCCTGAAGGAGTCATGTTTCTCCAGACCGGCTTGGCACTAGGTCCGTGCGCAGCCGCGGCGACGCACCTCAAACTTTAGTACCCCCTCGCCAGGACACTCTCTCACAACGTCAACACGGCAATAGCGACACTCTTACACCATGGCTGGCCCGCGCTCTGGAAAGAGGTCTACGGCCAATGGCTCAGCTGATGGCAACACCTCGAGCAAGCAGTCACTCCTCGAAGCGCAAGACCAGAGCTTGTATGACGGGGGCAACGGCGTTGACAAATACGCTGGCTACAACACCTCGATCGCCACCCACGACGATGATATGGAAGATGTCGGAGAAATCAACGGAAGGCGGCTCGTTGGACAGTACACGGCCTCAAAAGACATGCTTAACGAATTCGCGCATGGGGATACCGCGGAGGACGATATTCTACAGAGCCGAGAGCAGCAGGCGCAGATTGCTTCACGCGAAACCGACTATCAGCGTCGCCGATTCGATCGTGCACTTTCCCCAACACGCGCAGATCCCTTTGCCAAAGACGGCGCAGATGGCGGTGCTACCTATCAGGATGTTATGAAGATGCGTGATCTCGAGCGCGAGGAAGCTCGCGTCCAGCGTATACTTGAGGATCGTGAGAAGAATGGGAACGAAGTTTTGGATCACCAGCCAACTCTCAAGGACGGTGCAGCAGCTCAGCAAGATGGAAACAAGACCCCTCCAGTGGAGAAGAAGCGGAAGAGGCGTAGGTGGGATGACGCTGGCGACGAGCCTGCGAAGATCGAGGAGTCAGCAGCGGATTCTTCCACAAAAAAACGATCGCGTTGGTCAGAGGGACCGGAGGAAAAAGGAACTGAAGGTAAGAAAGATGAATCTCCCGTGACTGCAGGCCCTGTGCGATCCCGATGGGACACCACAGCCCTGCCATCCTCCACCCCCGCCACTGCCCCTTCCCCTGCACCAAATGGTGCCCGTCTTGTTGCGCCAGCGCCATCTATGGCCTTTGGCACAGACATTTCAGCCCGAAATGCACCGCTCTCTGATGAGATGCTCGATATGATTCTTCCCTCTGAGGGCTACAAAATCCTCGAACCACCACCCGGCTACGCACCTGTTCGTCGACCACCCGTCGGAATGCCCGCTCTCCCGACTGGATATCAAGGGTACCTGGTGCCTGAGATAGACGGTAGCGCTGCGATGATGGGCAGGTCACTCCCAACCGATATTCCGGGTGTTGGTGATCTTCAATTCTTCAAGAATGAGGACATGAAGTATTTTGGAAAGCTTACCGACGGTGCCGATGAGAATGATATGACGGTGGAAGAGCTCAAGGAGCGTAAGATTATGCGACTCCTACTCAAAGTGAAGAACGGAACGCCGCCAATGCGAAAGACTGCTTTGCGACAGCTGACAGACAATGCGCGCTCATTCGGTCCTGCGGCACTATTCAATCAAATCCTCCCATTGCTCATGGAACGTACACTGGAAGATCAGGAACGGCATTTGCTAGTCAAAGTCATCGATCGCGTCCTCTACAAACTGGACGACCTTGTGCGACCATATGTGCACAAGATCTTGGTTGTTATCGAACCCCTTCTTATCGACCAGGACTACTATGCTCGTGTGGAAGGTCGTGAGATCATCTCCAACCTCGCCAAAGCCGCTGGTCTTGCACACATGATCAGTACGATGCGACCAGATCTCGACCACCAGGACGAATATGTACGAAACACGACTGCTCGAGCTTTCGCTGTCGTAGCATCGGCACTCGGCATCCCCGCGCTTCTCCCCTTCTTGCGAGCTGTTTGCCGGAGCAAGAAGTCGTGGCACGCCCGTCACACTGGTGTTAAGATTGTGCAGCAAATTCCAATCTTGATGGGATGTGCTATTCTTCCCTACTTGAAAGGGATGGTGGAATGCATTGGCGAGTGCCTCAACGATGAACAGCCCAAAGTTCGCATGGTTACCGCGCTTGCTATTGCTGCATTAGCCGAAGCCGCTGCTCCGTATGGTATCGAATCTTTCGACGAAATCCTGAATCCTCTTTGGACTGGCGCTCGACGACAGCGCGGCAAAGCCCTCGCTTCCTACTTGAAGGCTGTCGGTTATGTGGTCCCACTCATGGACGAGGAGTATTCCAACTACTATACCGGTCAAATCATGGAGACCGTCGTACGTGAATTTCAGTCTGGAGATGAGGAAATGAAAAAGGTGGTATTGAAAGTCGTCTCTCAATGCGCTGGCACTTCTGGCGTGACGGGCACCTATGTGAGGGCGACCATTATCCCTGAGTTCATGAAGCAGTTCTGGATCCGCAGGATTTCCCAGGATAAGCGAAACTACCGTCAAGTCGTCGATACCACAGTAGATCTGGCCAAAAAGGCGGGTGTGTCGGAGGTGATTAGCAAAATTGTCCACAACATGAAGGACGAAAATGAGGTCTTCCGCAAAATGACTGTTGAGACTTGTGACAAGATCATCAGCATGCTTGGTGCACACGACATCGATTCACACCTGGAGGAACGATTGGTTGATGGCATTTTGGTAGCTTTCCAGGACCAAACCATTGAAGATCCCGTCATCATCGACGGGTTTGCCACCATTATCAACGCTCTTGGTGAACGAGCGAAGCCATACCTGACACAAATTGTGGCTACTGTTCTTGCTAGGCTCAACAACAAGTCGGCTACTGTTCGCCAACAAGCAGCTGACCTTATTTCACGAATAACTTTCGTCATGCAGAAGTGTGACGAAGACCCTCAGCTCATCCAGCTTGCTCAAGCACTGTATGAGTATCTTGGTGAAGAATATCCCGAGGTGCTTGGATCAATTCTGGGAGCTCTCCGAGCCGTCATCACTGTCGTCGGTCTTGCAGCCATGCAGCCTCCAATCAAAGATCTCCTTCCTCGCCTCACTCCTATTCTTCGCAATCGTCACGAGAAGGTGCAAGAAAATACAATTGATCTTGTCGGACGCATTGCAGATCGAGGTGCCGACTACGTGAACCCGCGAGAATGGATGCGTATCTGCTTTGAACTCCTTGACTTGCTCAAGGCTCACAAGAAGGGTATCCGCCGAGCCGCCAACAACACGTTTGGTTACATCGCCAAAGCCATTGGTCCGCAAGACGTGCTGGCAACGCTGCTCGGAAATCTTCGCGTGCAGGAGCGTCAGTCGCGCGTGTGTACTGCCATTGCCATCGCCATCGTTGCAGAAACTTGTGCTCCTTTCACTGTTCTTCCGGCGCTCATGAACGAATACCGCGTACCCGAACTCAATGTTCAGAATGGTGTTCTCAAATCACTTTCATTCATGTTCGAATACATTGGCGACATGGCAAAGGATTACGTATATGCCATCACACCCCTTCTCGAAGATGCATTGATCGACCGCGACCAAGTTCATCGACAAACAGCAGCCTCTGTAGTCAAGCACGTTGCTCTAGGTTGTGTGGGACTTGATTGCGAGGATGCAATGCTGCATCTCCTCAATCTGCTTTGGCCGAACTTATTCGAAACCAGTCCGCATGTCATCGATCGTATTGTCGAAGCTATTGAAGGTATCCGCAATGCAATTGGGACCCCACTGGTCATGAACTATGTTTGGGCGGGTCTCTTCCACCCGGCCCGAAAGGTCCGACAACCCTATTGGCGTATCTACAACGATGCGTATGTGCAATCTGCGGATGCGATTGTGCCTGCGTATCCGCAGTTCGAAGAACCAAATTTGAGGAGGCATGAGTTGGACATTTTCATCTAAAAATTGCGCGGGGGACGGTACAGAGTAGGATTCTTGGTCCGTTGAGCTTTCGGTGAGTATTCCATCCGGCTTGCCGTGCCGATTGACACTATGTATATCACTTCTGCATCATGAGGAGTTACTTTTTGGGGGAAAGCGTGTACTGGAGTCCAGGTTATGCAATTCAATGTCTGGTGGGGGGAATGGAAGGTGAATAATTAGCACAGCGAATGGTAAAAAGTCAACTGCACATCCTTGCTACCGCTAATTGGCGTTCAGAATGTGAGATCCAGCCCGAGGTATATAATAGGTATGTATGCCTCGGACATGATGGGACTTTTGCGTGTCAGAGTGCAAGTCAGTTGCCACTCATGGGCACACATTGTCATTAGTAAACCGTAAGGAAGGGTAAGTACATGTATCTTGCCATGGTCCAACCCGTTCCCATTTGTCTCGGCTTGGTAAGCTGCCGTCATCCTACGAGACGCGATGGCAGGTCCAAACTTGGAGAAGGCTGCGTGGGGCCTATATATATGCCTTGGACGCAGATGGGCTTAGGCAGCAGTAGCGCGACGGATCAATACTCATGACATGTAACGCTGTAGGTGGGGAAGAGGGTGAAGCCGAGCTGCTTGGTGATGCTATTCTTAGGCGGGCGGCGCTCGATGGCGCAGCTGCGGGGCAAAACCTTTCCGCTTACCACCCATCCATGGCCCATCAGTGCCATCCCATGGCCAACTCTTCTAAGCCCCGTAAGACGCCCACCACTCTGCCTTCGATTGCGCACAGTACGCACTTGGCTGGTTGCGGGCAATGAACGAATCCCTCATCGGGCGAGGGGCAGCGCCTGAAACGTGCGTTCTCGTAAAAATCAATATTGGCTGCTTGTTCATCGCCAGCAGCCAGGATGTCGATCTCACCACCCAACGGCTCGGGGTCCATGCTATTGGCAATGGGGCTGATGGTTGCTGCATCTCGATAGTTATAGGTGTGCGTGTCTCCCACGTCATTTGCTCATGCCTGGTCGCGTTTGTATTCTATCTTGTTTCATCAATTATCGATTTTCCCTTCTTAGGCTTGGAGCAAACTGCATATTTGCCATACTAGCTGCCCTATGTCGTCGATCAATAGAATGTCGGGCCGTGACTCTCCCATGTTGCCAGACGACACACTCAAATCTTCCTTTTTGCCTCCAACACTTCATGTTTCGCCCATGAGAGACTCCAAGAAAGCACAAAAGACGCTCGGCTTGGGTAGTGGAATACCGGCGCTATCAAGGCGAGGAGCATCAAACCCCGAAGTGGAGGAGACTATGATGAGAGCCAAGAGAATGTCAGGATTGGTCGTCACCGAACCGAAAGATAGAAGAAGTTGGTGCGCTTCTGTTGGCACTACGTCTTCGTACAGTGGGACGCTCGAGGAGAGGTTAAAGCAGGCTGAGAACGATGTAAGGAGGCTTTCTGGGATGGACGCCCTAATAGATCACGATGAGCAGAGCATCATCACCTGGAATACGCGCAAGCAACAAACAAGACAATCGACTTCTACGCGTGGATGGATCGATATCAGGTTGGAAGAAAGGGACGAGGCAGCTCAGCCATCACCACTACCACCATTTCTACCCTATCCAAGGACCTTGACACCAGAACCGTTATTCGCACCTTCTCCGGAGCCTATTGAGCTCGACGCAATAGCAACTCAGCATATCTGCCGGCCCGCATCCCGATCTCGCCAGTCTTCATGCGCTTCTTCCCGTTTCCACGCCAGACCCACGAGCAAGATAGCCTCGTCCCGGTCGAGAGGCCTCCGATCCGACACATTCCACAGTTTATCTCGTCCAACATCGGCCCTTGCCAAAACCGTGCCAGGAGAAGACATGGAAAGGGACCCATTGCATATAAGATATGCGGAAGAGCCTCCCACGCCCAACTCACCGGCTGCGCAAGACCAATACGCCTTCGACGACGTAGAAGAAGCCCGCGTTCACATCGAGCAACAGCTCAAACTAGCAATGGACAACCACGGCAAGACCAAACCCAGCAACGAACCAGAAGCACGACCCAAGAAAACGAGGTGGACCTCACTCCCCAGTTCCCTCATGAAGCTCACCAAGCGCCACTCCAAGCAAGTGGAAGAAATCGTGCCGGACGACACCAAACCACACCGCAGCAGCAACAACAACAAAAAGAAGAAAGACAACGCCGACCTCACCACAGAAAACCTCCAACGATGGGAAGACGAAGTCGGCCACATTCCCAAAATGTACCGCATGTCCTCAACCAACCTCGTCGCCACAAGCCCGATCGAAGTCGACATCACCGTCAACGAAACCCACAGCACACCCACCACCACCACCCCAACGACCACCCAAGCACCATACCTGCCCTCCCCACGTTTCCAAGACCTAGGCCTCACGCCTCCATCCTCACCCTCCCTCACCCAAACCAAACTCCATCCCACCCACCACCGCCACTCCTCATCCACGCACTCCCTCTCCCTATTCCCCAAGCCCCCGCCCTCGCCCCTCCTCACGCCACCCCTGTCCCACGCCGCGCCCCACCACGACCGCCGCTCCTCCCTCCTATCCCTCGCCAGCCAAAAGGAATTCGCCTCGGCCGAAAAAGCAAACGCCCTCTTCACCTGCAGCATCTGCAAGGAAGCCGAACACCCCTCGACCTTCCCTCTGCGCAAAATCACTAAACACTGCATACACCCGACCCGGACGTGTCTGGATTGCTTGCGCGGCTGGATCGACCAGTGTGAGAGGGAGGCGAGGTGGGAGGGATGCACGTGTCCTGAGTGTGGATTGAGTATGTCGGACGAGGATGTTGATGCTTTTAGAGGGGTTGGTGGGTTTGTGCGATGAGAAGACACACACATATACACACTCCCTCTTATCTCTTTTTCTTCCTTTCTTTTGTTCTTAACGACGATACGACCTTTTTCCGGGAGGGGTGGGGGTTTTTTTTGGCATTTGGCGTTTTCCAAGCTCCTTCCTCACTTTTACGAAATCTTCAACGAGTTCTCGGTGAAACTACCTACTTAGAGAAGGAACATTCAGGAAAGGAAAGCACACATCACATCATTCGCATAAACGCACATACACATATACCCCAACCCATCCTTTAGAATAGGAAGAACAAGAGAAATCAAGGGGAGATCTCTTGTAGTATATAATCCCTAATGTATATACATCACCATCCATCCATCCATCCATCCATTTTCTTCCACATATTCTACACTCTTCGTCTCCACATCTTTCTAACTCGACACCGCCGCACCACACGTCCGTGCCCCTTCCCCTCCCCCTTCCTCCCCGTTCATCCACCCACCCGCGCCGCCTTACCGCGCAAACCTACACCTACGGCACAGTCCGTCAGTCGTTCGAACCATCCATCCATCCATGCAATCTCACGGGACGCAGATCCGGTTCCCTCGTCACCCGACCGACCGATCGATCCTTCCTTCCTTTTCTCACCTCACACGTTACGGCACAGTTCAGTTCTGTTTCGGAAACGTGTTGCGGGATTGGATCTCCGCTTCCCTCGTGACTGACTGGTGGGGCTGAGGCGCGAGGCTGATTGGGGTAGGAGGGAAGAGGGGAGGGGAGATGTTTTTAATCTGTGATGCTACGCCTTGGTGTTGCTTTATTTAGGTGGATATCGAGGGTGGAGGGGTAAAAGTGTGTGGTTTAAGGGAGGGGGTTTTAGGTGGGGTTTATTTTTGATGATGAACATCTAAAAAAAAAACCCCCTACATTTCTCACCATACTACCCACCCACCAACGCTTCTTTATCGATGGAGATTACTGGTGTGAGTTTTTGAACTTCACATTTGGTGTTTTTGTGGTTATACTGTGTGAGGGGTTTTTGCGGGTAGTGGCTTGATAATAAAGCATTAGACGCGATCTAACGTAGAGCTACGCGATGGATGGATGTAGACTCTAGAGTAGATACTGTTCCCGTTTGGGAAAAAGGGAGGGAGAAAAACGAGAAATTATAAGTTACATCCCATCCTGACTATCATACGGAACGACTAACTACGAAGCTTCCATCGTGTAATGGAACGTCCCACGTCCTACGCTCCCCCTCCCCTTCTCCCTTCAATACCTATCTTCGCAAACAGTGATTGGAGAGATAATTACCTCCCCGACCGACTAACCGAAAAAAACTCGCCTTAAACGTACCTCAACATCCCATAAACAACTTTACACATAACTCCCTTTTGCGCTTCCGTTACGTAAACACATGGCTGCATATAGCTATCTACACACCCCCTATACGTATCACTTTCGAACTTTCTATATAATATATAAGTATCCCTTCACTCTGGACACATTTCCATCAAATTCCGGTGTGGAATAGATGAAGATGTGCGGCGTGGTAGTGATTTTGTATAGTGCTGACACTTCGACAGTAGATTGGTGGATGGGTGTGTGGATGTGTGGATGTGTGCGTTAGAGGTGTAGGTAGTAGATATATTTTGTAATAAAGTAGCTATTTCTGAGTGTACTGAGGTTGTTTTAGGTGTATGTTGGAATACTTGCTTGATCGTCCTGTTGTGTAATCGTTGAGTGAATTGCAGTGTATATCTTCTGATAATTTTGTGGGCGCAAATGTGAGCGCGCGAGATGCTCACAAATTTCGTTAAGGTGTTCGTGGCGTGCGCTGATTTTCCCTTTTCTTTTTCTTTCTTCTTTCTTTTGGAGATCAGCCTGAGTACTGCGGCCCCGAATAGAACTCCTCACGTAATCGTATACATTGATGCCTACCTGGGTTTGATGGCGTAAAGCAGGATGCTGAATTCAGTCTCCACCTCTCCTCGCATACCACAAGATACGTAAAGGTTACGTTAGCATGAATCCAGTCGTACGCCACAATGTCGCATATAGATAGATTTTTCTTGGTGTCAGCTACGTAGTGAATGCTGATATCATCGTCGAGTGAGACGTTGAGGAAGGAGTTCAATGTCCACAGGCCGAGTCATACTTCTCACTCCACCACACACCCCACCAACTCAATCTATGCTTAATATCGATCGTGCGTATGATTCATTTTGTATGCTGTGTTATCTTGTTTTACAGTTCGTGCTTCCAACTTCTCTTCCCCCGCAGTCTTTTTTGTTGAGAACTGCTACAAAGCTTAACGTCGCGCATGTTGGAATAACATACTTAAAACACTCTCACGTTGTGGAACACGACACCGCGGAAGTAAACTCGTATCCACTGCCCAACCCGAAGAAACAGTGATCCATCTCTATCAACAACACTACTGTGAAATGTAGTATAGCGTACGATCATTGCAGGAGCGGGGCCAACTTGCCCACGTCCCAGCCTTACAACTTTAGTGTCAGCGGGAGAGCAACATGTCTGGCCCCGCAGTTGTACATGATTGATCAGTTTAGGCATTGCGCGGTAGATTATCATCTATACGGGGATAGTAACTACTGTAAAGATCGTCGTGGGACAGCTATAGTTTAGTCTATCTGTCGGCATACTTGAGTACAGTTGCACAAAAGAGGAGAGAAAAATAAGGTCTTATCCGTCTTACCTTACGTACGTATGCTATGATTACTTAGGGTTGCACAGTAAGAGGATGACGCGAATCGCGCTGGCTGGCTGTCTTGTGGTTCTTCATTCTAAACGAATCAGCCAAACAATCTGCCGTGCAAGAGTCTCGTGTGAAAACTACGTGCATTCCTTATTCATAAACACACGATACTCGCTCTTCGGATCCGGAACACGCACGATACACGTGGATAAAGTAAGCCTAGCCGCCTCGGTTGTTAAGCGAAGGTTCGAAACGTGGTGAACTTTGCGACTTAGGGCGAGCCAAGCTTGGGGTCAGCGGAGATTCACAAAGGGGTGCCCGGTGTTTGCGTGTTGAAGTCCGCTTAACTAACTCACTATAGGGAGCGTTGGGTTGGCTCTTTTGACCTCTGAGTCTGTGGCGCTCCAGAACGCGTAAGTCGAGGGGGACTCTTTGACAAACTAGAGGGAGTGTCTCCACAATGGCTGGAGTTTGTAGCGAATTGATTGTTAGTTTTTGGGGGTGTGACTTGATACTTTGTTTTTGTTGTGGTTATGAGGGTTGATGTTGTGAGACGTTGTTTCTGTTGTTCATCTTGTTGGGGCCCCCGTCTGATGCACTTCGATGTTCACAGCAGGGCAAAAAGGTCGGATGACTTGTGGAAAAGGGAAACAAAGTTTCATGCAGCGATCTGGAGATATGCAAGCAGCAAGAAACTTAAACACGCAAGGGACAAGGGGGTGACGGGGAGGATAACGCCCCCATTTCCATTTCCATCAACCCCCTCCCCGCAAATGCTCTTACTTTTCCCAAATCCCCATCCAATTCATCACCCAACCACGCTCTTGCGTTCCCGTTTGTTTCGTCTGCCGGACCCGTCGTGTTCGGGCCGGCATGGATGTTCTGCAGATGCCATCCATTCAGCGGCTTTTTGTGTGTCTCTCTTTAAGGCAAATGACTACGAGCAAGGCTCAAGCTGAAGCCACTGTAGGGGTGCTACCGTATATATGGTCCGTGTGCAAGGCAACGGACGACGGGGGAACACTTGTTTAACCATTTAGAGAGTCCAAACTACCTGATGCGGTGCCGGCCTGAACGCAAAGTAGCCATCGGAAAGTGGCCCTGGCCTGTCCAAGGAATGCCGTATACCACGAAAAGGGAACATCCCCAGGTACATAATGTCCAAAGCCGCACCCTCATTGCCTCTCTTCTTCTCTCGTAGTCGTTTTGTCGTCACGCAACTCAGTCGCTCTTACATTCTTTTTTTCAACCCGTCACTCTTTTTTCCAACCTCTGACAGTTATTATAACTCGTCGTTCATTCGTTATATACAACAACACACCCTCGTTTTCACAAACAAAAGATGCTTACAGGAACCGTCCTCCTCGCCCTTGCAGGGCTCTCTGCCTTCTCTGAGGCTGCGCCTGTGGAGAAGCGCGGAAGCAGCAAGAGTGGTCTTGGGTTCAAGAAGAACGCCCAGTCCAAGACTAGCCTTTTCCCCAGTGCCACCTGGGGATACTCCTGGGAAGCCCGCGTCAGCGACGACGGCAAATACAGCCTTGACGGCAAGGAGTTTGTGCCCATGCTCCACGATGGCGGTGCCATGTTCACCGCCGCTTGGAACGACGATGTGAACAAGGCCATCAAGGCTGGAGCTAAGAACCTCCTCTCTTTCAATGAGCCCGATGAGTGCAAGTAAGTACCATCCCAAAGAACCTCAAAACCCCCAAACCTCTCTTGAACACAATCACTAACGCTTTCCCAAAAGACCAGGCGCCGGTGGAGCCTGCATGCCGGTCGCAGACGCCATCAGCAAGCACAAGCAATACGTGCAGCCCATCGCAGACAAGAACAAGAACGTGCGCATCGGCTCTCCCTCCGTGACCAACGGCGGCGGCAACGACAAGGGTCTCGGGTACCTCAAGAACTTCCTCTCGGGCTGCACCGGGTGCCGCATCGACTTCGTCACCGCCCACTGGTACAACGGCGGCGACATCAAGGCCTTCCAGGACCACTTCACCAACATGAGCAAGCAGATCGGCGGCCGCAAGATCTGGGTGACCGAGTTCGCCGCCCCCGACGCCATGAGCCCCGCCCAGAAGAAGCAGTTCTTGGTCGATGCTATGAAGTTCTTGGACAGCTCTCCCTTCATTGAGCGTTATGCTTACTTTGGCGTCGAGCAGTCCCTTACCAACGGTAACGCTCTTAGCGACCTTGGTAAGGCTTATGCTTAGATGAGTTATCTAGAGAATGGTGGTGGTGCGGTGTAATGTGTTTTTTTTTTATTCCCTAATCGAAAGAATGGGAATGTTTCCCCCGGCCGAGCTGAGCATGTGACTTTCTTTGTCGAAATTTCTAGTTCATGAGTTTATATATATATCCAGACGTTTGTTATTGTTAGATATCCTCTTTTGCAAGCATTGCGCGTTTAGATCATATGAAATACCATCAATGATGATCTATGAATTCTCGTCTTTGATGCTTTTTCTTTTTGGCTAGGTCCACGTGCGTGTGATTTGTAGGATTGTGCAGAGAGTTGGGACGGATGTTAGGCTGACACATCCAAGCTTTTCGTCGGAAATTGGTTTTCTCGATTGAGGAGGGAAAGGTTAGGCCTCACGAGGACAAGTCAGATTCGGAACCCTGGGTCGTTCCGCACTGGGCTTGCGAGACGTCGATCTCGAAAATAAAATGTCTATGCCATATTCCAGCAGCTGAAATTGCTCGCGATAGTCGTTCACAGCCGCTTTCAGGCGATGCCAGACGTTAGATGTGATTTGACGAGATCGGGGAGGTGGAGCTTACGATCTGCGTATATTATCCTCCAAGTATATCCGGGACTCTGCAGGGTATCTACAAGAAAGGTAAATAGACTACATGTGTAAGAATAGCATTTAAGTCTTGGGGGGATGTGGGAGGGTTGAACGTAGTGGTTAAGAGGAAGGGTAGTTCCAAATTCTGATTCGCTTAAGAATACAGTGAGATTGTACGTTCCTATTTGCAGCGTTCCGATGTGTCCTCACCCCTGTACGCATATCTATGCGTCTTGTTCTCGGTTTCCATAGTAGACATGCAATTATAGTTTCAAACCACCCGTTGAAGTCGTTGAAATTTAGAGACTATCGATGAAACGGCAAGCAATTTAGTTGGGTATAGTTAAAATACTGAGATCCGGTCTTGCTAACAATGGACTACCTCGAATATTGACATAGTTTATCGAAGTATTTACCGCCTTTCTAGGTATCAGCAACACCTCTGAGATATTATTCTTATTCTTATTCTTAATCTATTCAGTAGTTTATAATCAACCAAGCTTGAACTTCTCGTAAGTGAGGAGAACAGTAACTTGACTGAAAATGTTTGACGTAGTATAAGCGCGATCAGTCGGATAGCGAATGTCGGTCTGGTAGAAGACAAATTCCTCAATGATGACGCGAATCTCGAAGGGTAACGAACGAAGACTTGACATCCCGAGAAATGTTAATATGTTTCCAAGTCCCATCTCTTGTACTCAAACCACCCTAACTGCACGTCGCAAGCTATGCAACCCCGATACACGCGAAGACAGGAAAACCGTCAGACGTTCAAAATCACGCCCCATCCGCGCGACACAACCCCTTCCAATCCGCATGCAACAAGCCATCCGCAACCTCGCACTCGACAATCGTCCAACTCGCCAGCCCCAACTCGATACTCCAAGCCAAAACCGCACGACGCCAATCCCTCTTCCTCCCCCAAACCGCCGTCTCCGCCACAGTACACACCCCATTCGCCAAAAAGAAAACCCCGACCCTCCTCTTGCCCTCCGTCGAAAGAATCGGCGAAAGACCGTACACGTGGAAACCCGCCATGAACCCAAACGCGGCCACAACAGCGCATGCGCGGACGATGGAGCGGGGGAGGCGGAGGCGGGTGAGGAGGTACGTGGTTGGTGTGTATGCGAGAGAGAGACACGGCGCCGCGAACGCGTTGTGCCAAGTTTCGGTCCAGAAAGTAGCCAAGCTGTCCGCGAGGTACAGCGGTCCGAAAAGCGGGGGACTGCTTTTATAGCGCAGTACGAGTTGAATCGCAGTCCAGATGAGCCAGATCGATATCAAGACGCCTAGTGCCTTAATCGGGGGATACTGCGGGAGACATTGGAGAATGGTGAAGAGGGAGAGGTGGATGATTAATTGTATCTTCTCGGAGTAGAAGACGCGGTTCGACGAGGGGGACTGGAAGGGATAATTTGGGATGTTCCAGATTCGGATCGGGTTTGGGGTGAAGGATTCGTAGCGGAGTTCTGTGAGGAGGAGAAGGGCGAGGATGGAGGGGCGAGGGGGCGGGTTGGAGGTGGGTTTTGGGAGGGAGTTGGAGAGGGAAAGGATGTGGATGTCGAGGAGTTTCATGGTTGCTATTGCGACTGTTGGATGTGTTAGTTGGATGGTTTGGTTTGGGGTTGGTAATTTCGGATTCTTTCAACCTGGGATTTATGAGTACAAAGTTAGCTTGACTCAAGTAGGGGTGATCCAGTGGGTGGTCGAAGTCTCAAAACGCCATCCCCTGGGGTGTCTTGATATTACGTCGTACCTGGGAAAACTAACAGAAACGGGGTTCATCGATCATTTAAACTTCCTACACCGTTTTCGCGGGACATGTGAGAGCTACAATCATATGACCGGTACGAAATCTGTGTAAGACCCGAGCAAGGAGATAGGTTACAGTGCATTATCAGGACCTCAATCCCCCGCGTCCTACGTATTGTCCAGATGACAAGAGACTTCGCCTCAAATGATTTAAAAGCGTATGATGTGCCCATACCCCGTGTACAAAATCAACTTACCTCCAAATTTCAACTCAGACCGCAGAGCCCTACACCGAACAGGCGCCACATCGGCGCCGACGTAAAACAAAACCAACGCCGGCACCGCCAAAGCCCTCGCCAGGAAACGCCATCCCCTCACCACGCAATAGAAACTCAGATACGTCAAAAGAACTGGGATGAAAAGTGCCGCGAGAGCCGGGGGCGTATCGACGAGGAGCTGATCGAGTAAATCGTCTTCGAGATTCGGAGGCCGTGACATCATTGACAGCGTATAAAGTTTTATCAAGGGTCTTCTTGACGAGACATGTACTGCATGTACGGGGCGGATATCGCAATAAGCTTAAACCGGGGCCAACGTAGATGGAAAGTTTGAGAGGAGAGCGTAAGGAGGTTGATGAACTTTGAATTGGTGTTCGGCAGGTAACTATGTATCGCCCCTACCGCTGTCCCAGCCCCACGTTACACACCCTGGTATGTTTCCTTTTCTTTTCACTGTTCCAAGGCCAATCAGAAGCTCGATGGATGCAAAGCGGTCGGGTAATACAAAACATGGGTATAATACATTGAAGTTAGCTAATGAGTCCTTGATGAGAGACTTGTCCTGCCATTGCAAGTCATCAGTGCCACCTCCTAGCTCTAAATCAATGGGAATCGAATGATGCTGCAGATGTATGTACGGCCGGTACGGCCAAATCGCAATGGTCTCCTCCTAAACTGTAAATGCAAAGACGAAATCGCAAAGACAATGCATCTCCTCTTCAGCCGGGTATATCCTCCCACCAGACTCGCGGTCTGATCTCTTATTCCTTTCCATGCGTAATGCGACCTCATGATTCAATCTTCATTTCACCGCAAAGCGTGCATGTCCACCACTCATTCTCCATAAACGTTCCACAGTTCAAGCAGTTCCATCCTATCCGACCCTTGGCAGGTTCAAAAGGTGTTGCACCAGGTCCCCTTAATTGTGCCGCAGGAGGAGGTTTTGGCAACTTGGGAGCGTGATCCGACCCGTCGAATCGCCGGCCTTGTGGGATAGGCTGAGGTGGCTGTTCCAGACCGCATGCTCCACAGGAGAGGAACTCGAGAGGATTGTGTAGAGTGCATTGCGGGCAAGCCCATTGGCCAGGATCGGTCTGTACGGGTGGTGAAGCAGGGGGAGTGGGTGCAGCTGGTGCTGGACGTGATGAAGCTGGCCTAGGTAGTTCAGGTGACAGAGGACTTATGACCGGCGGGGAAGAAGATGTAGTGGGCTCATTTCGATTGCGTCGACCACTATCGGAGGTGCGGCGAGGGGGTGGACGTGTAGCCACTGCTCGGGGCTGCGACGCAGAGCCGGCGGAGTTCTGTGTGACCAGGCGGGAAAGCGGCTTCCCTTGAGAATTCAGGGGTGGAGAGTGTGACGATGGGCGAGGAGGTTGTGTATCTGGATTTTGAGGTGGCGGTGGGTCATTGTCGAACTGCAGACCGTTGATGGGGTCCCACGCCAAACCTCCTCTGCCACTAGGTGCGCATAGATCAGAGAGTCTCTGTAGTTCCTCCTCCTCCATGAGATCTTGCAGGGCTTGCGCGATGGCTAGGTCGTTCGCGTCATGCTCCTCCGCCTTCGTCCTGAATCCTCCCCGTGCTTGTTGGTCCCTCAAGCGGTTGACCTCTCTGCTGCCGCTCGCGCATCCTTCCGTGATACTTGCCTTCCTGGAGTGCGCATCCGCGATGACTTTGCGCATGTCGACACCGCTTGCAACGGGCTGACCGCCTAACCGGTGACCACCTGCGTTGACGTTTGTTGACGCCCTTCGACGCTCTGCTGACAGTCGTGCATTTCGTCGCATTTCTTCCAGGGGCACCCGTTTTCCACCTAGCCGCTGGCCCTGTGAGAGGAAGCCTTCGCCCGAATACCCCTTGGCAATGAGAGACTGATGCTCGTCACGAAGTTCATTCCAGAGGTTATGGAAGTTGGCATCGTGTGGCCCCCAGACAATGTGAGAAAGCTCATGGAGCAGAGTGTCGGTGACCTGCTCCATAGACAAGAACTGTCGAGAGTCATGATGGTATCGCAAGCGGATGAGGATCTTCTCGGTCCTATTAATGTTCAACCCTGCAAGTGGTTAGTTGTGGCGATCTCCCGCAAATCGACAGTCTTGGATATCTATCATACCCAACAATTGAGGTTCGTCTGGTAGGAACTCAGCAAGAGTAGCCACTTTCCATCCGCGCTTTCTCATCATGGGCTTGACCATGGACGCGACCTTGCGCAGCATGTGTAGCGCGTCGCCATCTCTGGGTAGGTGCTTGAGATGCTCGTAGGCATCGAAATGAGCGTCGATTTCCCTCATGCTCGCCGCCTTGGTGTCGCCCAGATTTGCCACCAGTTGGACTTGAAGGTTCTACTGGGCTGGTTGTGGAAAGGAGTTTGAACGATGGTTGTTAAATTATCTCGATGTTATTTTAAGAACGCGGATAGTTGGGGGCGGTCGCGGTTGCGGTCGTTCTTGCTCCAAACCAAAACGGGGGGCGACACAAGACGATGCGCGCAGAGTGGATACACGGGCGGAAGACGGTTGTGGAGATTATAAACTGTGCATGTAGTAAGTAGCAGCGAGAGGCAACGCAGCGCAGCCACGTAAGCTACAGTTCAGTTATCGGCGAGCCAGAGGCACCGCGCGACGACGAGGCGGCATGACCATCTAGTTTCTATGTACCAGAATTCGATGCGGCGCAGGCCGCCAAAGATTATATCTCGCTAGATTTCTACGAGGAGGCCTAAATATAAACGGCCATGAGATTGATTGTCAGAGCGCACTCCGTACGGAGTATTTGAGTTCGTACCCACACCGGCTGCATGTCACTCAAGAGTCACTGAGTGGTGCATGCGCATCACGTGATGCATGCTGGGTCCAACAATTGATCAGCAGAACATCATCCTTTGCCCTCTCAATTTGGATGCATTGAATTTTATATCATAGCAACACTCTCGCCACGCCGCACCTGTGCGCACTGATTGCACAGTCTCTCCTCCTCCTTTGTCTCACTTCCTCTCCGATTTTGCCAGCTGCGGTTGTCCGCCACCAGTCATCTTGTCGCGATGACGAGTGACGATCAGCACATTCTCGACGTGGTAGGCCTCATTTCCGGACCTCGTCTTCGCCGGCTGACATAGCTTCCCATACCTAGCTCGCGGAGTATTCGCACGACATACGGAAATTTACTGGCGACCTTTTCGATGCTTCCGACCGGCACTTCCACAGCGTAGCGAGCTACATCAAGCGTTCTGTCCCAGAGGGCTGGCTTCCTGAACACTCCCGACCGTCGCCTCCTCCCCCGCCCCCGCATCCCATCGTCGGCACATATTTCCATAGTCTGCAGGATTGGGTATCGAGACATCGCGCGCTCACGGCCGCCGTCATCGCATTTGTGGGAACGGGTGGCTTTTTGATATGGAGAGAGAAGAAGAAGCATTTGCGCAAGCGGAGGGCACCGAGAGCCAGCAATGGCGCACGTAAAGAGGTTGTCGGTATGACATGTCGTGCAACGGCGATATATGCAGGACACACGCTGACCGCAGGTAGTAATCGCCGGACCTCCCAACTCCCCCATTGTCAAGTCACTGTCGCTAGACCTTGAGCGCCGCGGCTTCATCGTTTACATAGTATGCTCGGATTTGGAAGAGGAACAACAGGTGCAGGGAGAGTCAAGAGCTGACGTTAGGGCACTGCATCTAGACGTCGCAGACGTTTATGGAACCCAAGAAGCCATGGGCCGATTCCATAACATGCTTGTTCGACCTCATGTCGCCTTCGCGGGCGCGTCACCACATAATTTGCATTTTAGGGGGATCGTGCTGGTGCCTGACCTGGTTTACCCCAATGGCCCCATAGAAACGATATCTCCAGAGCTATGGTCTGACGCTCTAAACGCCAAGGTGTTGAACACCATCGCCGTCACACAGGCGTTTCTCCCTACCATATGTGACTTCCAAGCGCGTGTTCTCATGCTCACGCCGAGCATTGTGTCGTCTCTCCGACCGCCATTCCACGGCGTAGAAACAGCGGTTGTCAGTGCTCTGGAAGGGTTCACAGCGTCATTGAGAGGAGAACTGGGCACTCTTGGAATACAAGTTTGCCAATTCAAACTTGGGACGTTTGATTGCACCCATGTCGGAACGAAGCATCACGCGCCGCCTACAGCTGGCCCTAACACGATAGCGTGGCCGGCGACATCGCGGAAATTATTTCAATCCAACTACGTGAATCAAAGCCGTGTAGCGCAGAGCAGAGAGATGTTCAGCCCGGCGGGGAGCAGCTCAGGCAGCCCACTGCGAACACTACACAATGCTGTTTTTGACGCGTTGGTACAGAATCGGCCACAGAAGGTGTGGTACGTGGGCCGCGGAAGCCTAACGTACGACCTCGTGGGCAATTGGGTGCCAGCTGGCCTAGTTGGATGGATGATGGGGGTGCGGCGAGTGACGGCCGACGTGAGGACGGAGCCACAGCTGCAGGATAGCGTGCAGCTGTGGGAGAAGGTGGAAAGGGTGGCGTGAAGAGGAAATTGGAAAGCCGAAGCAGCATATTATCGTTCCATTTTGGACAATGTGGAGGAGGCGCCGCGTGCTAGTTGGAGATTGGGCAGAAAGTTTAATGATTTTGGGGACGAGGACGAACAGGCGATGGGATGGAACAGGCATAGTTTTTGTAAGAATAGCGTGTGGGACGGGGTCTGGCCCTTGATATTAATAGCAGGGCGAGGGATACTAAGGTACTCGCGACTCAGACAACATGGGGACTTCACAACGGAGTGATGTGATGACTGTCATGGTTGATGTTGAGAGGTGGTGATGATGATGGTGAGAGCGAATTGAGCAGACAGTTGCTGTTTGGGCGTAGCAATTGCGAGGAAGAAGGCGAGAGTAGTGTGCAGGAGTGAAATGAAGGCATTCATAATAGGTAACGGGTGGATCGATGTACCTGGCAGCAGCTCAGCTCCATGGACGCGAAGCGATGCGATGCAAGCGGGCGGGACGGCTCCACAGATGCGGCAGTTACTGGATGTGGTAGGCCACAGGCAGGCCAGGGTGTGTCAAGTATTTGAGGAGCAAAAGTAAAGCAATGAAAGCAAACGAGCAAGAAGCAAGCAAGTAGGCACCTGGGTGGGCGGATTCATTGAAGAGATGATGGATTGTCCGTGCGTGCCACAAAATGTGGCGGCCCACTTTTGGCCAGTTGGGGTCCACCGAGGAAGCAATCAATATTGAAAACTTGGGTACAATAGCACGCAGCTAGGTAGCGAACAGAGGAAAACGCGCTGCTAGTGGGCAGCAGCGGAGTGGGCCAAATGAAAGAGAGGGAAAAAAAAAGGTCGAAATGAAAACGAGAAGGAATCAGGGAAAAAGAAAAACAGGCACCCCGAGAGAGCTGGACCAGCGTACGGTAGTGTAGCTAAATATGCTGACGGGGTGGTGAGGGCGGAGGCAAGAAGGGGCACGCACCCCGGCAGCCAGCCATCTGACAAGACGGGATTCGCTGACGCGCGAAATTGGACAAAAATAAGTGATTATGTACAGTAGGCAAGCGTGTGACGTCGCCATGTTGTGCATAGATCATCCTATCCGAACAGAGAGAAGGGGGGAAGGTTTGACTTCGTTGCTGTGCACATCATCAATGGTTCCAAAGTGATGGATGTCTTGCGGGATTGATGCAGGGCGACTCACGTGCTGGCTGTTCAAGGTTTTGGCAGTTCCGGGATTGGCATTCCAGGGTCCAGCGGCCGATGCAAGCCAGAGTTAGAGTTGATTATCACTCGACCGGACCGGACTGGACTGTACTGGACTGGATCGTGACGGGTGGGAAATCTGATGATGATGAGGATGAGGACGAGGAACGAGGAGGATGCAGGGGGGCAATGTCAAACCGTGTCCGGCAAGGCCATTGTTCTGTGTACACTAAGGCTTTTGCGAGTAAGGCTGCGCGGCCTGTGATTGGCCTCTCCAGGGTTATGAAACGGTTACGGTTGTGAGCCGGGGAGTGGGCCAAGGCCTCAGGAACTCAGGGGCCATGGCGGCGGCGGCGACGACACTCCCACACTCCCTCTCGGGCAGCAACCAGAGGTTGATACAACACATGCTGATGCTCCTGTTCTGTCCGTGTCCTCTCCCTCCCACCATCCTCTCCCTCTGAGTTATCCCCCCTCATCCCCGGGCGCCGTCGTGGCAGCCGTTGTTATCTCTCTCTCTCCTCTTCCTTGTACTGGTACTCGCTCTACTTACCCACTTACTACTGCTCTGCACTTGACTTGCACTTGCCTGCCGCTCCTTCGCTGTTGCTCTCCTCCCAAACATCCATCCATCCATCCACCAATTCGTCAATCCACCCACCGCCGCTCACCATCCACTTCGCCACTCGACTTGGTTTGGTCTTGCACTCCCGCTCGGCCTGACCTGACTGTACTTTCTCTTCCCCGTCCATGTTTATACCCGCATACATTCACCCTGCCACGGCCATCACCACCTGTCTTTCACCAATTTCGCCCGCTGCGCATAATTCTTCGACTCTTTGCCCCGTTTCACGGACGCGCATGACGATCCTCTCCGTCCAACCCAGCTTACCCCGGACTGGTCTTGAACCTCTACAATAATTGCTTTGCCACCCACGCCGCTGCCACTACTTTCCACCACGCTGGTACGCAACCGTCACCATGGTCAACCGCCCAGATCGTCCGGATTTGCTCGAGTTGCGCTCGCATTCCTTCGATCCTCCTTCCAGCAATGCCAGCATGACCAATCTCTCCTTACAAGACCTGCCCAGTCCGCGCGCCGGCGAAGTGCCCCCCGCATTGTCGCCGCTGGATGCTCTCGCGCTGCAAGGCCGCCTGCTCGCCCGTAGATTCGAGCAAGAGGACAAAACGGGCCGCCGCCTGAGCCGCCTCGCTCCACTCACCATCCAGAATGAATTCGGCAACCGCCCAGGCTACTTCTCTTCCCTTTCCAATTCGACCGTCACGTCGCCGAGTGAGGAGATGCCGCCCGTGAGCCCTGGCCGACAACCCGTGTCTCCCAACGAGCAGGCCTCCTCCAACAAGCACAAATCCATGTACCCCCAGTTTGGCAATGACGACTCCCAGTATGAGCCCCCTCTGCCATATCGTGCCAACTTACCCCCCATTGGCGAAGCTTCCCCGCGAATGCCATCCCCCGCCCCCCAAGGCTACTTCGATGTCCCTAGAATGCATTCACCAGAGCCGGCCATTGGTCTGCAGGAGGCTACTCCCATATCGCCAAACAACCACTATGCTTCTCAGACTTTCCAACAGGCGGTCAAGAAGCAGCAATCGCTCGGTGTTCTGAAGAGACAGCATTCCCGCCCGGGATTGCAACCACCAAGGTCTCCCGCCTCCGATCGCGCTCCCCGATCTCCGAGATCTCCTCGTCGATCACCAGGCGTCCGATCCGTCCCAACGGAAGATGAAGTGGAAGAAATGTCCCTAGGCGGGTCATACGACTCACTCCAGAACCGAACCCTATCCCCGAGCTCAAGCATATCCAGGTCACATTCACCATTCTCTCCCATTGCTCGATCACCCTCGCAATCATCGCAGCACTCTACTAGCAGCCAGCTTCCCCGCCCAGCCTTCAACTTTTCCCGCCCCATGAGTAGCGCAAGCCGGCCTATTGACCCGCCGCCCGGTCGTGAAGTACCCTCTCGCCAGGCGTCTGATGATAGTACCTATATGAGACCGTCATTTGACTCTTCCTATGCTGCGCGGCAAAACTCATTTGATGGCCCCAGTCCAAGCTACGCCAATGACACTGTTCACACGCCCATCAGCATGACTAGCGAAGATTGGCGCCGCTCTACTGATTATTCGAATTCGGGACCGAGCTACACTTATTCAAAGTTCTCTCTTCCTCGAGGGAGGAAGCTGGATCGCAAGTCCGTCGGCGCAGAAGATTTCTTGAACAGCCAGATTCAATGGGAACAGCCAAAGCAGCAGACTCAAGGTCGGCCACCGTCGCCAGAGTCCCCGCCACGCTCTTTCGACCAGCCCAGGCCCTCCAACGATTCGCGCAGCACCTCCATGGATCGAAGTGCGCCATCACAAGCATCAAGCAACAGCACGGTCCGCGCTTTGCCAAGCACAGAAAAGTTAACTCCTCAACAACACTGCGACAGGGGAATTGAGTTCCACGAAGCTGGCCAGTTCATGAAATCAACCTATCATTTCCGTCTTGCTGCGCGTGCAGGAAACCCCGAAGCAATGTTTTGGTATGGTCTAGCATGCCGACACGGGTGGGGAATGCGCGAGAACAAGACTGAGGCCTTCAACTGGCTGCGCAAAGCTGTCGATTCTGGTCATCTGGAGGTAGCAGAAGATGAGCAAATGCGTGGCACTGATATCCAAAAGAAGAAGCAACACAAAGCACAATATGCCGTCGCCATCTATGAGCTTGGAAAGTGCTACATGAATGGCTGGGGCGCCAAGCAGGACAAGTCCCTTGCTCTGCGCTGTTATGAAATCGCTGGAAACTGGGGCGATGCTGATGCTCTGGTGGAGGCTGGCTACAGCTATGCCGAGGGCGTCGGCTGCAGGAAGGATATGAAGAAGGCTGCGAAATTCTACCGTGCCGCTGAAGCAAAGGGCGTCAGCATGGTCGGCAACAGCTGGTAAGTTCAAAACGCCGTGTACAATTACTTTGCTTGCCCCGCTAACACCCACGACAGGATCTACAAGGACAAATACATGGACGAAGGCTCCACCACTTCCGACGCTCGATCAGTCCGTTCCGGGCGTTCGACGAAGAAAGACAACGCCTCCGACAAGAAGCGCGACAAGAGCCGAACTCGCACCATCTTCGGGCGCAAGAAGAGCATCGCCGCCTAAGCAACTCCCTCCAACTCCCTCCAACAACAACAACAACAACAAAAATATGTATATGCGTCCACGACTCTTTTGTTAGTTATAGTTTTTCGGAATTGGCGTCTCGCGATCCGGCATCCCCTCTCCACGGTTTGTCTCCGATGATGGCACACCTGGTCTCGTCTTGGTCCCTTTTCTTGTTTCGATTTCTCGGTGGTTGCCTTTGATGTGTTTTATATATACCTTTCGATACCCCAACATCCCCGACTTGCTCCCCGGTTACTGTGTAGTTCACGACGCCTGGTGCTCGCTCGGCAAAGCTGGCATCTTCTACGTTTTACCGTCACCCTGGAACGGGAAACTATTGATAAAAATCTCGACATGCCTTTCTTACGACATCTTTATATACCTTCTTACCGGTTGTTGCTTTTCTTTTCTTTTTTTTTTCCACTTTATATACCTTAACCTCTATTCTTTATACGCTTCTTGTGTTGGTTTTTCTTTTGTTTCTTGGGGAGGATTTTCTTGTGAGGTTGCTGTGGATGATGGAGCGAGCGACAAAAAAAAGGGGCTAGGTGTACACTACGTGTGAATTGATGAAAGGTGCTGTTCCGGCCGCTCCCCCCTTTTCTTTTCTTTTTTTCCTCTTTTTTCTTTTGTTTGTTTCGTTGGCTTATTCTTTTTTTCTTTTTCTTTCACCTTATTTTCTTAACTTTTAATTTCAGACGGTTGATCCCTGGAAGTTATAAAGAAAAAAAATTATCTTAGGGAGGGAAATGGGATATAGGGGGTTTTTGAGGGATTCAATAAGGGGAGAAAGAGGGAGTGTGTGTGTATATGTGTATCGATTGTAATCAGTCAATGACTGAGATTGTGTGTGTGTCGTATATACCTATGTATTTACCTTAGGTTAGAACCTCCTTTGTATTTCTTTTTTTAAGAAAGAAAGAAAGGAGGGTAGGAGGAATGAGAGAGGTGTTGATGAATATGTGTCTTTTTTTGAGGTGGTGTGAAAGGTGTGCATATGCATGCATGCATGTATGTATATACTCTTAAGTGCCTACCTGCCGATCTACCTACCCACAGGTGAAAGGTAGTAAGTGAAATGCTTCAAAAGGTTCATATGAGTGCACTCTGTATTCCGACGATTGATCTAGAAACGTACCCATCCATCCCCTCTACTTCCCAAAAACAACCCTATACTTAAACTGCGTCGGAAACGCACGATCCGTAACCACAACCTCCTCGCCATCCTCGACCAACTCGTCCATCTTCTTCGCAAGATTCGGCCGCGTCTGCACCTCCAGACTTTCCATCGACTGCACATACAACGACTTCTCGCCCGTGCGAATCGACGGTTTCTTAAGCTGCGCCTCGGGGCGCTCCGCCAGCGCGTCAACAAAGTCCTGCAGCGTAGACGCGGGCGCTATCGTAATGGGACGCGCGATCGTATCGGAGCCGCAGACGGGACAGTCGTCCTTTTTCTGGTGCTCGAAGGTGTAGGTGTAGACGGAGTCGTCGCCCGTGTACATCATATAGTTGTCGGTACCCGGGAAGCCGAGGAAGGGGTTGGCGTTGGACGAGAGTTTGAAGGCTTCGTTGCAGCATGCCGCGGCGACGATGGCGTTTGTGCTGGCGATGGCCGGGATGATGTTTTTGACGACGCCTTGTGTCATTGAGTAGGTCACGCCGGGGATGTTGAATTCGGCGGCGCGCGCGAGGGCTTGTTGGTACAGCCACGTGATGTGTTCTGGGTCGTCGGTGTCGAGGGTGATGTCCTTGCGGTGTTCCTCCCACGCGATGATGTGCGCCCACTCGATGCAGTGTTGGGGTTGGCGTGGGATGGTGGCGAGGGTGCAGAGGGGGACGGCGGCGCGCGGGGCGTGCATGTCGAGTTGGCATTCGATGCACGAGGTCATGGTTGGGAGGATGACGCGGGCTTGGCCTTTGAAGCCCTCGGTGCCGCCGTCGATGAGGGGTTTGAGGGAGTCCGGGTTGGTTTCGTCCACCATGCCCACGAGGGTTGCGTTGATCCAGCGCCGCGCTTCGATGCTGTCGAGCCCGCAGACAATCATGGCGAATTGCATGTAGTACTCCTCGTCCTTGTCTTGGATCTTGCCGCAGTAGGGCGTGATTTTTACGCCCTTGACTCGGCTCTCGACGAAGCGCGCGGCGACGGTGGCTTTGTAAGACCCCACGTCCGACGCGCGGAAGAGGAATTGCCGGTTGAGGTTGCTCACGTCGATGGTGTCCATGTCGATTACGTGGATGTCTTTGAAGCCAGAGAGGGCAAGGTTTTTGAGGATTTCACATCCGAGGCCGCCGGCTCCGCTGATTAGGTTTTGTTACTGATTTTTGCTCTGTTTTCATGGGGTGATGTTGTCGGTTCAACGAAATACAGATGTAGGCGTTGATATGTACTTGGGGTAGTAGAACTCACATGACTCTGAGATGTGTGACGTTAGCTCGGTATAGGTTGATGGGGAGGGTTATACATTTGAGATCTTACAATATCTTTGCACGCTCGACGCTCTCTATCGTTCCTGGTATGAACGCCTCCGGATCCGTGAATGGACCCGACCGATTTAGTATCTTGTCCAGATACGTCCTGTTACGCAGGTTAGCCAGATTACTCATACAAAGATCGAAGTTTAAGCGTACCATCTTGCTCGTGGGCTTTCTGTGTTCGAAGACTGTGTCAGAGTTTCAGCCATGGTTTGTATGTGATTATATGGGGGACAAGGGAGATGTTTGGTCTAAAAACGAGAGTTAGTAGGTAGCGGTAGGCATCACGGATAGCTGCCGCCAGCGAGGTAAGTCGAAGAGTGGAGATTGCCAAGGCACTAGTGCGCAACGCGGGCAAGGCAACATTTACCGGGAACGTCTCTATGACTATTCGCTTTTTCACGCTTGATTCGGAAAACATTTCGATGCTGCTTTGTTAGATTCAAAATATGAGTCGATCAGCATGGATGATTTCCTCACCCCAATCTCCACTACCAAGGTGAAGCGAGAGCAGAGCTCTCCGCTCATCAGCAATGACCATGGCTCAACACCCCAAGCTACTGAAATTACGATTGATTCGCCAGAATCGGTGTTGAAAGCTCTAAAAGAAAAGCCAAATCCCGAAACAGTCAAAGAAGCTCTAAAGTATCTCGCTACAGAAAGCGATGAAAAAGATGGTTATAGCCTAGTCAAACCAGGACCTGTCTCAGCAAACATAGCGTATCAACTCATTAATACTACGGTACCGGACTATTGGCAAACACTCAAAGACACTAATAGTCAAGCAAACCATCTCATCCGATGTCTCAGTAATCCGTGCGGTATCGGAGCCATCATAGCTCGTCTGCGTCCCCTGATCGCAGATTGTCGACAAAAAAAACCAGTTGGTCAAACACGGGACCCATCTTCTCACATTCAAGATCTCCTAGAGATCCTGGGACGCATATTTCACAATGTACAGCTTTTTCCTATGGTATGGTCCGATATCCGTGCACACGCAAAGGATTCTATACAGGGGAAAATGATGTGGAAAGAGTTTGTTGGTCAAGTTGCGTCTGGAAGGGTATTGGCACTGGTAGCTGAAGCCGAAGATGTGTTGAAAGATAGAATGCCATCTCGCAAAGCCACCTGGCTATCTGATGGTAATGAGTATGCATCATGGCTTGGACGCAATATTTCCAAATTAATGAAGACTATCGAGAAAAACGAGAGCTCTGCCACAGCTGTTGTAGAAATTTGCGTAAAAGCTTTTTCTCTTGGATATACAGGTACGTCTACATGCCTTCAAACTTTCGCTCGCTTATTGATTTGATAGATTGTATGGTCAGCTCTCTGTTATTGGATATCCTCAACTCCGATTACTCCGATATTCTTGCACACTATATCAACCAGATGAAAGTCTTCGAGCAGAGAAAGTATCTCAACGCAATAATCGCATGCCTCGTCAAAAAATTCCTCAACTCGATGAGCGGATACAAAGAAGATGTCCCTGTTGCGAGTTCAAGCACTGTATCTGGGGCAGCCACCCTGATCACTAGCTTCGTCAAAGACAACGAACCGCTCAAGGAAGGCCTCGTATCGTCACTCACGAACTCGAGTATGCCGGCTTTGAATGATTCTCTTCTTGCTCGACGGGCTGTCATTGCAGCTGTAGCCCAGGATGAAGGTCAGATAGTAACCATTGTATGCTAAGCAGTGTTAACATTTGGTAGATCACCTGCATACCCTCCTAGAGAATGGTCTTAAGCTCTTCGGCGACAACTTCTATATTAAACACACTCCGATTCTACAACAAGAAGGTATGTTCAGCCAACGTTGCACCCGAAATCTCCGTCCCTAACGTTGCTACAGGCGTTGCCCAAACCATTGCAATAACATGTGGCTACGTCCAACGGTCCCAGCCAATGTTTCTCACCATGATGGCAAAGTCGAGCTATCATGTTTCAGGAACGTCGAACCGCATCGGCGCATCCTCACCGCGGGCTCGCTTCCTAGGTATGGCTGTAGCAATGGCCATCTCCAGAATGGTGGAAAAGCCCGAGTTACAGTTGAAATTTGAGCTGGACGAGCCTGAAGCTACTGAAGCAAAGTGGTATCAACATCTGACAGCATTGAACGACAGATTGGGTGATATAAGTGCTCTGAAAACACACTCTGAGAATGCATCGGCTATTAATCTCAACATGAGACCAAAGAAACATAAAGCAAAAGAAACTGCACCGAAGGCGATTAAAACGCCAGCCATCACTGAGATTCAAGGTCCACGCATTGTCGAGATCATCGACGATTCTACAGATGAGGACGATGATTTGGTCCCCTATGAAAAACCCGACTCTGACCCCGAAGACGAAACCGATGATCCAACTGAGATCAACCGAAACAAGCCCAGCGCCCCGGTCTACATTCGAGATTTACTTGTTGGCTTGCGCGACCAAGAAAACTACGAGCGGCATCAACTCGCCCTGTCTACTGCCGCCACTCTTATACGTCGCAAAGCGAACTTTGGTACTGAGGTCACAGATCACATAGAGGAGCTGGCGACAGTTTTGGTAGGCCTGAACGACAACCTCGAGCTGGAGAGGTTCGCCGAACTTCGACAACAAGCCCTAATCGCCGTACTTTTAGCCAAGCCAGCAGAAATGGCACAGTGGTTCTCTCGGACCCTATTCTCAGGCGACTACTCACTCACCCAAAGAACGGCCATACTCACAACCCTCGGACTCGGAGCCCGCGAACTCGCCGGTCTAAAAGACGCAGCAACCGAGGACCTCATCCCGCCACCTCCTTCCTTCCCCAGCAAGCAACTCCCAGGCCATCTCCACAAACTCTACGCCCCAGACTCCACAGATCCACTCAACAAAGTCACGTCCGGAGTAACGAAATCACTCCTGTCACCACTCGCCGCACAAGCCGCAGACTCCCTGACCGGCCCCAACATCCTCAAAGTCCGCACATTCTCCTCACGCATGGAAGTCGAAAAGAAGCGCTCTAAGCCCATTCCCAACGCGCTCGCGCAAATCGTAGCAGACAACTTCTTCTTCCCGCTGACAGGGCGCTGGTGGCTGCAAGTGCGCTCCGACCAATCCGGGAGTTCATCGATATATACGTCCACGCATCTACTTCCGCCGTTCTTACAGACACTGGGGCTGTTGGTTCAGGCTTCGGGCCCGTCGACTTTGAGTTTACCGCAGATGACGCGTGAGATGTGGGATCTTTTGCTCTCTGTTCGAGGGCTGGCGCTGAATGATCAGCGCATTTTGAGTGCGTTGTTGTTTGCGTTTTTGATGTTGTTGGAGACAAATGAGGATAAGGAGCGCATTGCGACTGAGCATGGGAGGGAGTTGATGGAGACGCTGGAGTGGACAAAGATGGTTTTTGGTGGGTTGCCTGCGGGAGCTGAGGGTGGCGCTGAAGAGAGAGTGCGGGTTTTGGCGGCGGGAGTGGTTGTTCGGGCGCAGGAGGTGGTGGAGAAGTATCAGAGGAGGTTGGTTGGGAATATGATGGACTACTGAGGAAGAGCTCTATATACAAATCTCTTGCCTAAGTATTACATCATGTAAATACTTGTCAAACAGAAAACTTAACATTGATGTTTCGGTCCGTTCGTTCAATGTCTGGGTTTCATCTAACATGGAGATATATTGTACAAGTGCCGAGACACTAAAATATTTTAACAGCTGTATGTTACAGTCTTCCTTCGCTACCTTAAAACATCCCCTGTTCTTCTATGCAACGTTCTTCTTTGTGGCACTGGCATTTTTCTTAGCGGCCTTAACATCCATCTTGGTAGCAGCATTCGTCTGCTTAACGACGTTCTCCTCCTTGTTGGTAACGGCGGCTTTCTCAGAGACAACGTCATCCGGGGTATCGTATTCATCCAGCATTGTATCGTTGTGATCTATAACTCGTCGTACCTCCAGCGACGCTGCGGCGCCATGCATTCCTACAATCCCAATTCTCTCTTCCAATCGGCCCCACGTTTTGACTTCCGGCGAGTCTCCTCTGAACAGCTCCCTACCCCTGTGGATCAGTTCGTTCGCAGCAAAGCTACCTGGAGCATATTTGGGCTCATAAGTTTTCTTCTCCCATTCTTTCTTCTGCAGCCTTGCCAAATGCGCCAACATGCCATCCGTCAGATAGTCCTCGGGTTTGCGAACTTCGGATCCGGGGGATTTGTTTTTCGCGGCGCCGTCGTCTTTTTTAGCTTTACGACCGCGAGACCTGTCACCAGGCCGAGTTCCTCTTGGACTCGAGGGACCGGGTCTACGTCCGCCAGGACCTCTAGGGCCTCCAGGACCACCAGGACCAGATCCACTTGTTACACGTGATATACGGAGCTGGGTAGGGGCGCGGACCATAGTGCCAGGTGGTTTTTTGGTATTGGCATCATTCCCTCCTCCTTGGGCAGATCGATTGAGAGGCAGGCGGGAAATAAGCGGCGTTCGCGGGATAAGAAGTTTGCCATTGAGACTGGGTGAACCTGGTGGAGCGGTTCCGGGGGTTCTTAAGGGTGCGCGCTGCTGTTGAAGGGAGCTTATTGCCTGGCCGGCGTTGGCATTACGTATACGGCGAGAAGGGGCTTCGTTTGGAGGAGCTGGCTATGTTAGCAATCGACGCTCCCTTGCTAAGGCAGGCCCTGCAAAAGTACCTGCTGAACCGGATCCAGACCGGTCGTCAAGCCTCTGAGCAGAGGCGTGGAAGCTTCGCGTGCAGCAATTGATGACAGCTGCCACGTCTCGGGACACATGTGGCCTTATGGCGTCCATTGATGGGCGCACATAGGAGACAGACATGGCGGCGGCGATGAAGGAGGTTGGTGCAAGGGAATTACACAAATGTTTCCGAGGGCAGTCGCGGGAATGTCTTGGCATTGAACTAGCCGGGCGCTAGCACTTCAAGCACGTGCTTCTGACCATCACGTTATTCCAGTGACATGTAAACATCTTTACACGGCGTAACATATCCATCCTATCCTTTGCTGCCACAAAACTACGCTCGTTATACATCGGATGTAAACAATAGGCCTCGCTGTTCTTATTATCCTCTTGGATTCTCAATAACTCCATCCACACTCTTTCCAACGTACCATCAAGAACGCGGACAACACACAGGGACTGGACGTTTGCATATAACCACAAATCCGTTCCCCGTTAAAAAATTCGATCCATCTTTTTCCTTCCCTGGAGACTGGACGCCATGCTTCGTCGCCCTGCCACCACTATTCACCTTAGCGCGGCCGATCTTGAGCTTTATGAGGCGAACCGGCAACGCAAGAATTGGGAGAAGCAACAGCAGCATGGCGAAGCCTCCCCCTCTACAACCGACGGCTCTGAGAAGGAGAAGGCTAGCAGTAAACCTACGCAAAAGGATCGTATCATGGGAGGCGGTGGCCAGGGACGCTAGCGGCCCTCGTTGGGTCCATATGTATGATTGCTTTTCCGATCTTAAGGTGTGTAAACAACATTTGAATGTGGGTGTTATTTCTTTACTGACAGGTTTAGTATGCAGATTTTGGGATAGACGTTGCCTAAAACACAACCGGATCTGTTGTATTGATTGAATATGTTCTGGCTTTGGCTCGACGTTATATAATGATGTGTTGTTACGAGGTAATTACGCCCTTTCTTTTCCATGTCTGATTATGTAGCTAACTTTAGTCAAGTACCATGCGATTCACGAGGAGTTATATCTTGTTGATGACGTAACTACGTTCATACTCCAATTCTGGATTGGTTTAGACTTCATGTTTTTACGTAAGTAGCCTTCCATTCTTGGTTGTTTTTTCCTTTCTCTGCACCAAAGAATGTAGCCTCAAAATAGATACCTGCAGCCTGCGGAATGTAACGAGTTTAATCAACATCGAGGGAGACCCCGCCCTTGATTTTCTACAGCTTTGAATGCAATCTTGCCCTACTCATTGATGTTTGATGACTCTAAGTTACCAACATGAGGCCTTTCACGGCAGTGTTTGCGTTGGGTTGGCTGTACTCCCGCCCAGTTCTTTCGGTGCAATATCAACTCCTTCAAATCTACAATGCTTCAAATTTTTTTGAAGATTTTAGTTTCTTTTCGGTCAATATACACCCTGGCTCTCCTTCCGATGAGACACTAACTCCATATAGAACGCTGACCCTACAGGCGGTTTTGTCGAATATGTGCCATTTCAGACAGCTCTAACTACAGGCTTAGTCAACAACGAAACTGGACTTGTCTACCTTGGTGTCGATAGCACTCATGTGTACTCTCCAAACGATCAAGGGCGCCCGAGCGTCCGCCTTGAAAGCAAAATGACATTCACAGAAGGCCTCTTCGTTATTGATCTCACTCACATTCCAGTTGGATGTGGGACATGGCCAGGTAATTTATGCCAATTACCCTTTTTCTCATAAAATTGATCGGGAGTCAATTTATTGATATTGCTACTGTCTAGCATTCTGGACTGCTGGGCTCGGTGATTGGGGAAAAGACGGAGAGATTGACATTATCGAAAATGTAAACGACGCTCGCAATAACAATGCCGCCCTCCATACCGCAGGGGATTGCACTGTGCTCAACTCATCATACCAAACGGGACTTCGGAAGTCCACCGACTGCAACAATCAACACGATGGTAACCAAGGCTGTGGCACTATCTTTACTGAACCGTATAGCTATGGCGCCGAGTTCAATGCGAATGGAGGCGGCATCTATGCCATGGAATGGAGAAACGATAGCATTGATATTTGGTTCGTAATTTTTTTCCAATCTTCCACACAATTTTGTCTCGACTTTGTTCAAAAATAAGTGATGCTAAGACCAGCAAACTCCCAGGTTCTTCACACACGACAAAATACCAGATGTTCTGAGAGATGACACAGTAATCCCAAACACATTATCTTTCGGCACACCAAGCGCAAGTTTCGCTGGTCCTTGTTCGAACTCATTCGGAGAAAAGTTCTTCAATCATACCCTGATCGTTGACACGACCTTCTGTGGACCCTGGGCGGGCGGAACTTTTGGTGATGGAGCATCAGAATGTCCTGTCTCTCAAGGATCTTCCCCCCTTGCTAGTTGTGTGGATTACGTTGCGAGGAATCCAGAAGCTTTCACAGATGCGTGGTGGGGAATCAAGAGTCTGAAGGTATGGGAGAAGGTCTATGCATTTGCACCACATTATGTGGTGAACTCTGGTTTACCGAACGAGGCTCCTCAATCTTTTCCAGTAAGTGTCTCGCCATTGACAGGTGGCGTGCTCAACGTGGGAAAGAACAATGCTTGGAATGCTACCACGACAGTACCTTCTGGGACACCCAAGCCCAAAACAAAATCGAGTTCGACACGTAAATATAAGAAACCAACACCGTCTCCTAAGAAGTCCCCAAAGAAAGTCACATCATCTACTCTGTCCCGAAGTTCAGCAACAAACAAAGTCCAATCCGACAGCTTGCGGATAATTGCAAATCCAACCTCCGTTTCCCAACCCAGCCTCATCCAGGATTATGTGCCGAGAAAGGGCCCTGAACTACCTGGGGCTTTCGACACGTTGGAGGAGCTAAGACCAGCTAGCAGTATGGGTAAGCCCATTATACCAGTGCAGTCAGAAGCCAGCTCGATCAGATCCGATGTATCCGCCTCAGTTCCTACCAGTTCACAACCTCTAAATCCACTTGACTGGGGAGTTCCGTATCAGCCACCTTCCCAAGCATCTGGCGATACGGTTGGTAATCTGTTTACAGGCAACTCTCTTGGGTCGATATTCCCGTATCTGAACAGCCCACCACCAAAGTCGCCTTTAACCCCAGAACTCCGTCCAGATGGCGCTCCAATCAATTCAAACACGAACAATGCAGCCCCGGTACCAAATTCACCGGCATCTTCTCTCTGGGATGCTCTTGGAGGTGATCTGCAAGGTCAGCTACTTGCGCTCGCGAGTGGTCTGCCTGTAGCCCCTCCTACTGTACCTGCTGCATCTGCTGAACCTATCATACCTGTGGCGCCTGTTATACCTGTTGACTCCGTTCTACCTGTTGCACCTGTTGCCCCTATTGCACCTGCTGAATCTATTATACCTTTTATACCTGCGGTACCTGCGGCTTCCATAGGAGACACGAAGACTGTAGAGCCTGTAATACCCGTCGCGCCTCTCAACAAAGCCGATACAAGCCAAGCCATCGGAGCGCTCCTAGGACTCTTAGATGAAGCCACGAAACAGAAAATTGCCGACTTGGCTGACATATCTCCAGCAGATATAACGACAACCGAAACCTCTAGCAGTAATGGTTCTTTCGTAGATGTCCCTGAAGGACGCTCCGTTGCTCACCGTCTACGACGAGACCTCGCAAGCTCCGGGAACCCAACGGTTCTAAATGAAACACAGTTCTCAGCACTATGTCCAAACCTCAGTTTCGATCCAAGCCCCTTCCAAAGCCTCCTAACCGACCTTCAGAACCCCGAGACAGACCAAGAACTCGTCCTTGCCAAATTATGCAACGAGCTGGAATCCCAGAGCGCTAAACTGCAGCAATGTATCTGGAACATCAGTAATTATGTCAAACCAGTTGAGACCGCTGAACCAGAGATACGCGCAAGACAAGAAGAGCCTTCTGCTTTGGCGGGAAACGAGGGACTGGATGAGTACCTCGACGAAAAGGCAAAGTCGAAGTTGGGTAAGTGGAAGTACGGTATCCTGAGCCAAGACGAAAGGGATAAGTGGAACAAAGTCGCTGAAACCGGTGACGTTGAATATGAAAAGAAGGGGAAACCGAAGGTATCGACAATACTTCTGACATCGCACACTGTAGATGAAGATGCGGACGACACGCCCAACACAGACACCGCATCGACGGGATCCGCCACACCACTTCTCCCTCCAGAAGCAAACCCCGATCAACCTAAAGCGTTGCCAGACACCACGCACAGCCAGATCCTATCATACCTAGACATCCTCGATACCATCACACCCCTCATTACCAACCTCATCACCCCTGAATTCACCAACCCCACCACACCTTCCCAGACAAAAAACACAGACCAGGAGATAATATCCTACCTGCAATCAATCCACGACATCGTGACATACATCCAAACCCTCGAAACCACTCGAAACACCCCACCAACAACCCCCCCAAGCACACCCCACCTCCTCCCCTCGCGCAACCACGCCCGACAATTCCACGACCCATCATCCCCCAAACAAAACCAACACCCCTCGCATCCTCGTCCCAATCAACACAACAGAAAAACAGACGACAACGACGAAGACGACGACCCAGCACCCTCCCCCATCCCAACGGGAATCCTAGGAAAACACGGGACGCTCGATCCGTACGGGATGTGGGGCCCGCAAGTCTCGCCTCCGACCGGCGACGATGCAGCGGATGAAGTCGTAACGGGGAGTTTCGAAGACTTGGCGGATAGCTCGGAGGATAAGGCGGATCCGGCGATTGAGAAGATGGGCGAGTTGGATCCGTTTGGGGAGCTTGTGGAGACGCGGGGACGGGGTGGGAAGGCTGGGGTGGGAGGGCAGGAGGAGGGGTTTGATGGGGAAGAGGGTGTGGGTTCTGGTGCAGGTTTAGAGGATGGTGCGGATAGTGAATATGCGGTTGGAGGTGCGGATGGGGAGGGAGTGAGGCCTAGATTGGAAGACGTGCTTAAGGTCGATCCTGTTGAGGAGTTGGGGTTAAGGGTCAACAGTACTCCTTCCACCCCCGCCTCCGCATCCGGCGTCACTGGGAGTCGTAAGGGGAATGATGGTCCCGACACCCCCATCGAAGACAGTAAGCACAATCCCGAGGATACTGGTGAGTACAACCGTCCAGATCCATCATCCCTAACCCCCAATATCCCTAACTCCACGCCAGGCTCCACGCTAATGGGAGACGATGAACATACCCGAACTACCCACTCCACGTATGACTACGGCTTTTTAGCCGACGACGACGACGTCCTTGAAATCCTTGAAGATGCGGCGGTCGGAATGAGAGGTAACGACGATGGGGATTCCGAGGCGGCAAAGGATGTGTACAACATCCCACCGCATGCGGATGAGAATGCGGATATTTGGGAGGATTAGAGGTGGTGGGGGTTAATGGGGAGGTTGGATGATGTTGTGTTGGGAACCTGGGTAAGATGGGAGGGAAGGTGGGTGGGAAATGGTTTCCTTGTTTCCTTGTTGGCTTGCTTGTTGGTTTTTGGAGCTTCAAATTGTTTTCACTTCATGCAGATTTGTGTGGTGAGGGGGGATATAAATTGCTAGGAGGAGCCAACCGATCGAGAGAGCATGGTTCTTAAATGTAGCTGGTCAAAGTCATATTGGTAGGGTTATGTAGGAGTTTAATGATGATGTTTTATTCTTCGAGTTTTTGGGATAATTCAAGGGTATTTGGTTGGCGTGGATGTGATTTGTCTATTCTAATGTTGGTAGGTTCTATCTCGCAGGAAAAAAGTCTTTGTGTAGGGGGCTCCATGCATTTTTGTCTGCGAGACGAAAAAGATCGATTAGAAATCATGAGTAATCACCTCTTTGCTTGTTGCTTACAGTGAACACTCAGCAGACGACTCGCGTTGGAATGTTTTCGGAGGGAGTTGAATACGCGGCAAGTGAAACGTAGTATGCATGTACGATCCTTCTACCACGCAGAGAGAATAACGAGAACGAATCAGGAAGACTGGGACGATGATCACAGATAACGTGCTGATTTGAGAAAGAGCGAGAGCGACGAAGATAGAAATGCAAGACACGAGAAGTGAACGAACACCATAAGCAGCCATGAACTAAGATTTACACAGAAGGCATACATACAAGGTACATGCGTGGCACGTCCAAGTTCTCGCTGGGCGCCGTGGTGATAAAAAGATCTCTTAGATCTCAAAGCAGCATCCCACACGTGGAGAACCCACGAGAGGAAACCAAAGAGGAGGAAACTTTGGTTCGCTTCGCACCACATGCGGTGTCGGAAATAAAACATATTCCTCTGTACGTCGTGAAGACTACCCATATCGACTGCTCTATAGGCGATCACTTACTGCAAATGTACGAGCGAACCCGTACTCTCTTCTTAAACCCTGGTGGGCAGGTGCAGTGCGATTTGGGGGCGATGCACTCAGCATCCTTTATGATGGCGTACATGGGGAACTCCAGAAAGAGCGAGCTTGTGAACGATCTCGGTAAGGATGATGATGGTGTTCTAGTCGGATGGAGAAGCTGGGGAGCACTTGAAATGACATGCGGCAAGGGGTCGTGGTAGACTTGCACGAGAAGGCTTCGAGATCATCGGTTCTGCCGTGTGGAAGTCGGCGAGTAAACGTGGAATAATAATAGCAAGTAGGGGTGGCGGAGGAGGAATGACGCTGCAGCTGCAGGTGCATGTATGTACTCTCCGATGATGCAGATTAGGAATATGAGCAGGGTGTGAGATGCTGCTTGTACGCTTCGGTAGAGAGAAGTGGCAGTTTGGTGGTCTCGATTAGGTGTGGGTGACGATAATTACCGTCTTTTGATTTCCTCATTGACTGTGCTGATGGCTTTTTAGCAAATGCACGTGGGGGGAAGAGGCATGGTACGTAGATAAAGAAGGCAAAGGTCGAGTGTAGGGTGTGGTAGCAGAATAGTCCGAAAGCCGTTGTGCGAACCGTGTCGTGTCCTTAGCCGGTAATGGTCTGCTGGGTAAAATTAGTCCGGAACAGGAAGCTACAGTGATGGATGTTAAAAACAGCCTCGCCGTAGGAACTGTGCCATCCTTGCCTAACGCCACTCGCAGAGAGTAGATGGTAGAGGATACTGTAGTAGGGTCTCACAGTTCTACTACACGATCTGGTGATGTGTAATCGCTTAAAGAGCCAAGGATGAACAGTTAAGTTGAGGGATGGTCGAACTCGGGCGTTGAAACAATGCATAGTTGTGATACTATTATAAGTAGGTTGATAGAGTTGCTGGATTTTGGAAGGAGGAAAAGTGGATGCAGAAGTTTCCAGGAGGGGAAGGCTCCGTTTCGTTTCGTTGTCATGGCTCGGTACATGTGGAGAACTCCCGACATATCCTGTCCCGGAGCGTCGGTCACGGCACAGTACAGAAGGAGAAAAGCTGGCAGCCATGAAGACGGAGGCATTGGTTGCATTTGGTAAGTCTAGTCCTGGCTCGTTGATACGATTCATTTTACCTAAGCGCATACAATTTTAGTTGGGATTGCTGCAGATTGGGAGCGATCACCTCTGGTGCACTGCAGTGCGCGCTCTAACGCGAGCGATGTCAGTGGCGATCAAAACTCACAAATCAAAAGATGATGGAGGAAAGACGCAAGAATATGAGATGATTAATCCCCGTCAGCAAAAGTATCCAAGTGCAAGTTGCAACAGTCGTATTGATGATTCCGATTGGTGGCGGATCTACCGATGGACGGCGTGGGCATGCAGGTAGGCGAATGCAGGAACCAACAGCCAACGTTGGAGGAAGAAACGTTGAAAGTTGGCTGCAGTGGGCTTTGCACCGTCTTATTGGAGTTGGGTTTCGATGATATTGTCAATGGTTTTGTTCCAGATCCTCATCCAGGGAGAAGAAGTGAGTGGTCAGGAGGAATGGGAGGGCGCTAGGGGGACTAACGGGAGGAGCCATGTCGCGCTCTGATTAGCTTTCAGTGTTCCAAGGTTCTTCACTAAAAATCGTGATTGCTGATGAGCGTGGACTCTTCCTTCTCCACGCCGCCAATCTACATGGTCAGCTCGTGGGCCGTGAGCCTATCAGCATAGTCATGACCATCTGTTCAGCGTCACAGGCCTCGCAGGAGTCATTGGACGTTGATTAGATAGGACCCTAGGACCATCAATAGTCGAAACAATGACGAGACCAAAAAAATAAAATAAAATAAAAACATGCAACATTGATGTTGATTTCCACCGTTCTCTTTGTCGTCTACATACTTGTACCTACTCGATGCATTGCACTACGTCCAGCACTTTATGCTTTTCCAAGATATGCAGTATGTAGTGGCCTACCTGTTCAGTGCCATGGGCCGTCAATGCGTTACAAGTTACTGTACAAATCGGCCCACTGCCAGTATGACAGCTGAGTAGCTCGACCCTTGGCTACACGAAGGGCATGCAGAAAACGTCTTACCGTCTCTTTCTTGATGGTAGAAGTACAATATAATATGTACGGCGAGGTCATGGGCTCGAACGGTTTCAGTGACCAGTCTCCAGCTCCCATGACTCCCCGCGGGGACGCGCCCCGTAAAAGGTACGTAATACTCGCTGTACTGCATGGCCATTGGATCAAGGGCTTCACAGGTCGTCACCGGTGGCACGCATCGGGCTCTCCAATGCGTGGAGCGGAGTCGATGTTGAGGGCAATGGCACAACTGTTATGGCCTGAGAAGGGTGGACGGCTGGAACCTGCGCGCTGACCGAGGGGCTGAGATTCAGGCAATTGGATGCGGGCGGGCGCGAAAGGTACCCTCATAGGCGAATCATACTCTCTTCAAGGACAGGCAGCAAAACGCACCCTGGAGCGATTGTCGTGTGCGCCCCACGGCAGCTCCGCCAGTCTAATCCGTCTTGTTCCTGGCCCCGTCGTGGTCAATTTCGAACTACGCCGCCACCATCATATCCCCTGCCCTTGGCCCTTGGCCCTTGGGCCCCTACCCCCCGACCCCTACCAACTACCCCTACGGCCTACCCACACCACCACCACTGTCCTGCCTTGGGTACCGTGCACCAGAGAGGGACATGGATCGAAGGGGCCGCCTCTCTCTTCAATGTGCCTTTTTCGATAGCAAGACCGTCTGTCTAAACGGCGGTCCCTACTCTACATGACATGGTTCTTCACTTAGCCTCTCCCCTGTCCATGCTGGTACTGTACATGTACCTGGAAGCGCGTCACTCACTTCACTGACTGCTACCTACTACTTTACCACTCCAATCCCTTCCTTCTCTTTGCGGTCCTTTTCCTTTGCTTGCACGGCCTCTTCCATCCGTCCGCCATTGCGTTCCTTATACTTTTCTTTAATGATATCCTCTCCACTTCTTCCTTTCCTACCTATACAACTGTCCTTGGCCTAGGATTCCAGCGTTTGGTGCTGTTGCAGCCTTCAAACACATTCCCCATATGCTTTTCACTGTTTCACCTTGTGCATGAATTGGAGTCGTCTCGAAAATACTACTTACAGTCGACCATCATCGCCTATAGACTGCCACTTACAGGAATTGGCTCTTCTCGGTCCATACCGTACCCACCTATATACTCGCAAACCGTCTGCCATCTGGGGAAAGAACCGAAACCGATATTCATGTCACCTAGCTTGCTTGCTTGAGCACCCTCACCACTGCCAACAGCAGAACCTCAAATCATGACCAACGAAACAATGTCCAGTCCGCTCCGGGGAGCTTGTCAAGCTCCCTTCTTCGATATGTCCAAGTTCGGCAATGAAGGATGTACGTACTATAGAATACCCATGGGAGTCCACACGTACTGATTGTCATTAGTTGTCGAAGGACGCTTCTGTTTGGCGTTGAAGCCAGGAACATCTTGCTGTTTACCATGCCCGGCCACCGATTTTCTTTATCCTGCAGATTTCAAGAATTGGTACCGCGCTGCAGAAATCCTCAACCTCGTTGGTCTCGTGCTACTCTGTTTTCTGCTCCTATGTTTCATTGTGCTTCCCCCTGAGAAGTCACGACGACACTACCTGAGCAACTGCTTGATTGTTGCTGCCATCATGATGGCCCTCGCCTTTGTCATACCGTATGGAGCCAAGCCCGACCAGTGCTTTGACGAGATCACACCGCACGACATGTACTCTGATTTAACCTGCGCATTTTCCGGCGCATTCTTGATCGCAGGAGGATTGTCAATCGCTGTGTGGAGTACGTACAGAAAGCTTCGAGCCGCAAGTAGCAATCCACTAACCCGACTCTAGTTTTCATTCGAGCACTGTCGATGCATCTCCAAATTTGCTGGGATATCTTGCCGGGAAAGAGATTCTTCTACTGTGCGCAAATATTTGGCTGGGCTATTGCAGCAGGGTTCTTCACAGCGACCATTACCGTCACTGGAGTATCTTACCGATTCGGCGATCTCTGCCACGTAAACTACCAGGACGCACTCAAGGATTTCTGGGGGCCTCTCCTTGTCATCGCCGGTTCCGCAACCGTTATTCAACTCGTGACATTTGTGTACTGCATGAAGGTCTACATCCAGAATGTCTGGAGCGATGACAAGACTGAGACGCAGAGTATGAGCACCGGTCTCCCCTCTTACACCAACAGTGTGCGCACACGGTCCGCCCGCGCAGTATATCGACGTGTCAGTAAAGTGGTATGGCTGCAATGGCGCGGTATTGCCATCGTGGTATTCATCCTGGTCGATGTCATCTTCTTTTCGATCGTTTTCATCTACCTCAACGACATCTCTACGCATGCCATGGACGATATCGAGAAGGCCAAACCCTTCTTAGCCTGCCTGATGAAGAATCCAGTCGACCACGCGATATGCACTCCCCTAGGCGAAGCCCTTTTCCTCCCCAAGTCGACCGTAGTCGCAATCTTGATTATGCTTTCCCTCGCCGGCATCCAAGTCTTCGTGCTCCTCTTCCGCACCACCATGATCACCGCCTGGATCGACCTCATCCGCCAGCAATTCCGCAGCAAGCGCGAATTCGTTTCCCTCGATGCAAAGCACAACCACGTCGAGTCCCAACAATACGAAATGTCCAAATTCGCCGTGAACCCGGTCATCCCCGCCCCCAACGCCATCAACAGCCCCGGCTTCGAAACGGAGATTCGATCTCACACGACTTCGCCCGATTATTCCCACGAGGCTCAACGCCAATACCACACGCCTAAGCACAGCTTTTCAGCACCCCTTTCGCCGACTCACCGCGGGGACTGGAACCCGCAATCTACACATGCGCGCGGGGGATTAGGATTTCACCCTCCGGTAAAGGAAGAAGATGGAGATAGATTCTGAAGGAATGAAGGACCATTGCCTCCTCCACATAGGAGAGAGAAGAAAAAACCAATCCCACAAAAAATAAACAAATCCTAGCACAACTCTCAAACAGAAGAGTGTCCGCTCATTCGGGAACCAAGTGACTCCACACCCAGGAGGGATCCACATGTGCAAGCAGCCAACCAGCCCACACTGCCTGCATAAAAAAAACCCCCCATTCATCCTATTCGACGTCCTCCGCAGACGGGCAGCCAAGCGGCCATCACCCGCAACAAATGGTAGAATACCAACGTTTTCAACACGCAATGCATGACGCATGCAAGGTGTCTGTCTCGACGTATGTACGTCTTTTCACACTTTGCAACAACCGAGCCGAGCCATCGAGGGTCAATCGGTCAGTCAGGCAGCCTTTCGGCTAAGCAAAACACGGGCGTCGGTCATTTCGCTCCGCGCCCAGCATCTCGCAACATGACATCCAAAAAGTGCATGTCCACCTAGTCAGTAACTAGTAGAGTGTCTTATGTTTTGTATGCATGCATGTAAATGTACGCCCATCGTCGGACCGGCACCTAGCGAAGCACACCACAGTGCAAGCAGGGATCCACAGCTAGGACCCCGGGGCGTAGTCATTCTTTTAAGCGAAATAAATGAAGAAAATAAAAAAATTTCAAAAAATTGAACAATCATCCCAAATTTCTAAATTCATACATGTGTAAAGTTCTATTTTGTTCTATTTACGCCCCTGCTTAAACCACACACGCGACACACACACACACACGCACCTCTCTTACTCCGAACGCCGCGAAAACGCCCCCCGACCCCCCGCCGGACCCCCTTGTCGACAAATGAACTCCACGCGACGACGGTGGTGGTGGTCCCTTTAGTTCTCGCGCTATCGAGGCAGAATTTAAATTAACAAACTCGTTTGATTCGTCCAACTACACTGCGACCAAAAAGGGCGAGTCGGTGATTCGCTCTTTCGTTTCGTTCGTTCGTCGGGCACACACAAGAGAAAGACAGACGCCTCACAAGCGCCTCTTTTTTTCCTGCCACGCCCTGCCCTACCTAGGTAAGTCTTGCTCCGAGAGGGGGGGGGGCGTGCGTTCGTTTGTGGCTTTTTTCTTTTCTTTTTATTTTGGGTTTGTGTCTGCTTTGACTTTTTTTTTTGCTATCTTTTACTTATCGCACCACGAAGTGACGCTATTTCATGCTGATCATACACACTCACGATTATGGAATCCTACCTGAGGCTTTTGCGGGCGTTTTCGAGCGAGCGACCGCCCCCACGTGTGGCTCACTCACATCCACCCTCAGTCCGGCGTGCTCGATATATGTGTGTCTCGGAGTTTTTGAACAAGCCAGGCTCGTAGATAAGTAGAGAAAGAGAGAGAGAGGGAAGAGAAAAGGGGAAAAGAAGGCGAGGAGGAGTTGTGCTCACCCCTGCAACGACGCACGTATGGTAAGAATGTGTGTACGTAGAACACGATCTTTTCTTCGAATCAATGCTTTCAGGGTTTCTTTTTTGCGATACCGTGGGAGTCTTGGATTTTCTTGGTCCGGGAGAATGGGGGAGGGGTGGTTGTTGCGATGCTGTGTTTTAACCTAGATAGGTGTGGTGAGAGTTACCTAGACGTAAGGAAAGAGATAGGTAGAATGAGTTCCCTTGGGGTTTCGGCTGCATCGCAAATGCACCGGAACGCGTGAGTTCGAACGATGGTGGTGGAGAGGCGAGACAAACAATAAAGCATTACATGATTTTTACCTTGCCCTATGCAAACCCCCGACTGAGAAAGCCAGAACAAAAGAGCAGAAGAATTTCTACATTCGGCTGACTGATTCACAGCTTGTCTCTCGTATCGCACCTTCCCATGTAAATCACCTCGCGCTCCGCTTTCGCATCTGGGCTTCCTAATCGTATCTTCTTTGCCTCCCCTCCCCGCCTACACTTCCCTTTCTCTATCACCCTTCCTCCTTCCTTCGACTCTCGACCAAGCAGCAAGGGCTTTTCTTTCTGCCTTATTACACCCTTGGTCCATGTCTAGCCACGCTCCACGCCATGCCATACCATGCTCGCTCGCCCGCAAAGTGTGGAAAAAATTAGCGAGCTTACTTTATTAACACGGCCGAGGCCATCATCATTCATGATGACACATAAGACAGCAGAAGATAGATGATGACGATGAGGGGCAAATCGCAATTGGAACGAGACAAGGACGGGCGCCAAGGAAAAAGAAAAAGGCAAATCTGCATCAGGGTCGGTCGGTCGGCGAGGAGGCCCAGCATGACGATAGAAGCGATGATGGATGCAACAACGTCAATGGCACAGACGACGAGAGAGATGGGCCTGACAGGCAGGGAGCCCCCTACCATACGAGAGTTGTTGTTGGGGAGGTTCTATTGTGTCGGTAACGTGCCGCCCCATGGGAGATGCGTCTCTTCCCCCTTCCCGTTCCCTTACCCCTGCCCTGCAGGAGAAAAGAAAAAGAACCCGCCAAATGCAAGGGACCTTGAACCATACCCAATTCCCTCGTAATCGTTTTTGTGTGACTGTGGATAAAATGGCTACATGCTGATGTTCTATTTTTTCTTATCCAATGGAGCCTTTCTTTCCACTATGTCCTTTTCCATCTCTTTGCCTCTCTCTTTCGCCCTCCGCGGATTATGTCCTAGATGGGTAGCCGCCGGGGCAAAATATACTTTCTTCGTCGCGGGGATAATTGCTTGTTATAAGGATTTGTGACATGGGGGAAGGTTGGTGTTAGGTTGGTAGTAGGGGAGCTTGGCTGCAAAGGCAGCCAGCCATGGAGGCGGGATAGGTGGATGTGATGGGAATGTTGGTCAGCGCTCTGGTTCCTTGACTTGGCTACACTACAACAGTGCAACGACAACTGCCGTCCCACCTGGAGCGAGGTGGGGAGGTTGAGAAGATTATGCTACGCCGCTTCATCAGACGTCCATGCAACCGATGCTCCGCTTTCTCCCCTCCTCCCGCTCTTTTCCAACGCATGCGCGAGATGCATTGTTGAGCGAGCTTGGATGGCTTGGATGGCGGCGTTGTCGGGAGCGGAATCATTCCGTGAGTATGGTTCCACTTGCATGTACCCAGCTATATGTGCATGTCGAGGTGATGTGCCACGCGTTTATTATTACTTTAGGCATTTTTATGTTGGGACCCACTGTTTTTTATTTAGGCACGAACACAAATAGAAGGTCTTCTCTTTTCTTCACCTGTATACGTCTCGAGTTTTGGTTTTGGCAGTTTGCATTGTGCGATTGATGTTGTTACAGGCACCGCACCCGTTCTAAGAGCAGGAAGTCTTGTCTGGGTGACTGGATAAATAGGAGGATTTTGTCGATCTAGGAGCACAAGCATAGTCGGTTGGCGTCAGCGGAACGTGCTGACCCGTCCCGGGTGGATGAAAGATTTTGCTGACAATCTCGTATAGGGACAAGGGGGAGGGGGAGCGGGACGTTCAGCGGTCAGCACTGAGCCGTTCCCGTGCCGTGGTGTGATCAGCTTGCAATCCACTCTCATGTCGCATCCCTCCAGCCGAGATGTGGAGAAGGGGAGAGAGAGGCACAGTAAGAGCGCGACACAAAAGAGATGAAAGTCTAGGCGAGTTGTGGTGCTTGCGTTTAGGTAATGGGAGACTTGTTGCTCTTTAGAAAGCTCGTCTAGCTGCCTTGGCAATCAGGAACGCTCGGAAGATAACCATCGACTATGACGGTAACTATAGAACTTAAACTATTAGCGATGCTGTTTTCTGTCTAGCAAAAAATCAATATGGGGGCTATTTTATTCCCTCACTGTTCTCCAAGGAAAATTGTCCAGTCAAATGACGATTGAAACAATTGCCGATCGGAATGACTGATGAAAAAGGAATGCTGTCGAACGACCGACTCGTGGCTGCAGCGAAGCCTAGCGAGCGACTCGTGCGGGATCTTTCACTCTGCCTTTCTCGCTTGTGTTCGAGAAGGTACAGTAGCATCCCACAAAAACAAGCGCGGGACCTGAAACGGAAGCGCGCCCGAAAGGGTTTTTTGGGCAAGGGTAGCAAGGCTGAAGGGATTGGGCCCTGTATGCAGCTAGAGACTCCCGTGAATTGTTCTGAAGATTGGTGGAGAGGTTCGGTCACAGTACCGATTGAGGAAGCCATGGACCGCGGGGCATCAATGAGTTAAATGCCTTCCAACGCTTTGATCCTCGTGTCGCTGAGATTTGAAGGCATTGCAAGAACTGTAGCGTGGGAAAAGTGGACAATGGCCAGTCTCGAACTTTGGTCCATGCCACATGGCAACATTCCCTTGCAACATCAGTTTGGTTATGGCAGGTATTGGGATCACTTGCTGACGTCGTGCTCGATTATCATCGCGGTGCTACTTGCGCCGAACGCAAGGATCAGAGCTTGAGACTTGAGTACACAATGATTGGAACCTTTCTCGTCCTAAGCATGACTAACAGGCCTGTATCTAATGTGCTAGCGTGATTGTGTCGATAGAAACACGCGCAAGTTGATAGTTGGTCGGCGAGGTGACGATCCAAGATGATCAATGATGGACATTGAGGAATGACTCGATTAGTTAACGTTGTTGTCGGTGAATCAGCGATACCGGTTTCTGGAAAGCTTCCGCCCATACATTGGCACATGGTACCCTAGTGTTTCAGCAAGGAGAGCACTTTGCGAAGCTACGATGCTTCTCTGACCGGTGTACACACCATTAGGTGATTGGGCTGCTGGCGAGGTGGGTTAGCGTTAGATGCCACTCTTCAAGCCTGTTCCTCAGTGCTGGTCTCAAACACCTCATATTCTTCCTACTGTACAAAGTATTCTTTGGTGACACAAAAATGTCATGCTCCGGTTCGGCAATTCTCCAAGGATGCAGAGCATATCGCAATGCGGTCCCTACTTATCGATAAGTAGAGCCGTGATACAGTTTGCCATGCGCCTTCTCTGGGCAAAGTAAGACGTCATCAGGGTTCGTATACAGCTGAGTGACAACTTCATACTATGAGTATCGTCTTCTTGAGCCGTGCGAAAACACAATTGGGAGACTTTTTACTAAACGAAGGGTAGAAAATGTATGACTTCATGGTAGCATAGGCAAGATGACTAACCACTGAAGCCCTGTATCTTCAGAGGACGGAACTGGCATGCTTTGCGCCGCGAATTGCATCATCGCCACCTCTTCCATCTCTCTATCTCAACCTTGACAACTCGCTCCCTTTGTGCCCATTTTACACACATTGTCCACAACAACACCTGTTGAAATACCCTAACTATCTAACGCTCCATCATTTCCCTCCATAGGATGGTTGCAATGGGCGGCGGCGCAGAGATTCCGCAGCGGGGTAGAGAGGAGCGGGAACTACTCCTCTTCACCCCTCCCCACTCCGAAGACGAAATAGATGACTTGATAACCGAAATCAAAGAAGAGTTTCCAAACCTGGATGTGGAGTTTTCTCAGGTAGCCCAGGATGGGAAGACAGAGGTACCTCAAGGTATTCAACCACATAGACAGTCCTTTGAAGTTTCCCTTCGACGTGATCTCGCGATCCACGGCTTTGGCCTCCTTCTCACCCATCTATAGAGCTCTACCAGCGCGCCACTTATTTGACAACATTCAACTGGCTCCCACCCAACGCAGCCGCAGCGCCCAATCTCAAATTCATCCAGTTTCTCTCCGCCGGCGTTAACCACATCGCCAATCACCCCATCTACACTGATTCCAAGATTCCCCTTTTGAGCGCCAACGGAGTCCACGGCCCTCAAATCGCAGAATGGGTCGTCATGATGTTTCTCAACCACAACCACAAGTTCGTACCGCTATATGAGCAGCAGAAGCAGAAGCTCTGGAACCCCGCCACGGGTAGAAACGTGACCGACAGCCCTGGTAAGACAGTGGGTATTTTGGGATACGGCTCAATCGGGCGACAAGGTGAGTACTTTTGACTACGAATGTTTTCCTCGTTTGGGTGTATGCGAGATTGCCCTTTTGCCTCTTTTGCCTCTCTCCACTGTGCATGGCCATCTCGCGGAGTCCGCCTCGGGATATCAAGTTCGCCCCCATTTTGAATCCCCCAATGTGGACACGCGAACCTACGTGGAACAGATACGCCGACCCAAGCTGTCATCGGAACCTTTTGTTTCTCGCGCTCTACCAAAGTGCGAGCAGGCTGCATGTAAATACGGTCATATGCATGGACGTTTCGAGGGACTAGGTAGGTACTTCGCTACGGACTTCGCCAAAATATCGCACATACCCGACTCCCAATCCTTCCCGAAAGGGGCCCAAGGAACGATGACAGGCAGAGGAACACACGCAATCACCATCTAAATATCTATTTACGCTCCAGGAACGTGGGTGGTTCGCAACAGGTGCTGCTGCGATCCGTTCCACTTCCGATCTGTCTCGTATAACAAGTCCATCCCGATAAGGCAAATGCGCAGGTTCCTTAGAGATTCGTTCGCCATTTCTGTCACAGGGCGTCGCACTGAGGAGATTGAGAAAGCAGGCAAAAGTGGCTGAGCATCTCCGATGTTTCCCTCGCTCTATGCATGAGCACAGCCTCTGCTCCTTATGCGTACGCGCGAGATACCGGAGACGGAGAGCAAAACGGTGGCTGATGAATTGAATCTCGCTCTGCTTTGTGAACCAAGAGAGTCCAGCACTGATCGTTACAATCCAGTTGCACGAGTGGCGAAAGCCTTGGGGATGAGAGTCCTCGCATACACGGCATCGCCTCGCCCCACCCCCGAGTCCCGCCGCGACAATGGATTCATCGTACCTGGTACCGGGGACCCTGACGGCAGCTTCCCCAGCGCGTGGTATAGCGGATTAGACAAGGAAAGCCTGCACGAGTTTCTTGCGCAGAAGATTGACTTGCTCGTGCTGGCCGTGCCTTTGACGTAAGTCCCGAATTCTCTTCGCCTTTCTTGCATACGCGTACGCGTGCGATTTATTGTTTGCTGGCAAGGTCGAGCCTTGTTGCACGGCATAATTTTGTTGCTTTGTAGTGGATTTGACAGCTCGACTTCGCATCTGGGATGTTCCTAGATCATGTAGACGACGACCCCATCAAGCCACGCTGAAACTGCCCCGAAAGACGAGACAGCTGTCAAAACCATAACGTTCAATCATGCATTCCCACAAACCCACAAACATTGCTAACACACACCCTTCCCCACTCCACAGAAAAGCAACGACCCACTTCCTATCCACGCCCGAATTCCACGTCCTCAACAAGTCCAACCCCTCCGGGACCTACATCGCCAACATCTCGCGCGGCCAGGTCATCGATCAACCCAAGCTCATCGAAGCTCTAGAGGAAAAATTAGTCAGTGGCGCCGCGCTGGATGTCACGGACCCTGAACCGCTTCCCAAGGAGGATCCTCTGTGGGATGCGCCCAATGTGCTGGTGACGCCGCATGTGAGTGGCAGCACGATGGTGTATGCGCATAGGGCGGTGCAGGTTCTGCAGCAGAATTTGAGGCGGTTGAGGGATGGTGGGGATTTGATTAATGAGGTTGATAGGGATAAGGGGTATTGAGGGTAAACTTGAGGAGAGGTTATCATTTCATCTCGCTGGAGATGTGATGGTAAGTATAGAATGGAGTAGTATACTTTGGAAGATTCGAGTTAGAATACGTATATATATGGAAATCTAAGATCATACTGTCGTTCCAGTAATGCGGTTTCGAGATGGTTATACACATGCGACTTAATCATTATTACTCAGGCTCTTGTCCTTTCCACTTCTCTCTTATAGCAGCAACATCAATATCGCAAAGACGAGCCCTCTCCAGCACCAACTTCGCCTTCTTGACAACAGGCACATCGATCATCTTCCCATCCATCGTCCACGCGCCTCTCCCCTGCTCACTCGCCTTCTCATCGCCCACCACAATCCTCGTCGCCCATTCTACCTCTGCCTCCCCTGGCGCAAATGCCCTTTGGCAAACCTCGATTTGGCTGGGATGTATACACTGCTTCCCATTGAACCCCATCCCTTTTCCATTCAAGCACTCCTCCTCCAACGTCTTGAGCCCTTGCTCCCCTTTATAGCTCGTACACACGAGGTCGATGGTCGAAGGTAACAACGCTGCTCTCGCCGCCGTCGCGATAGCAGACCGTGCGTACATGAATTCGGATAGTGAGGGTGTCCGTGTAATTGACATATCTTTTGCGAAATCCTCTGCCGCGAAAACTAGTCCACTGATGTACGGGCTTGCTTTACATATCTCCGCCAAGTTCTGAATACTCCGCGCACTCTCAATCAGCGCGATGATCGCTATCGGGGGTTTCTGCCCCTCCTTCTGCACGAGGTTCGTCGGGTGGCGTTCTGGAAGGACATGGCGTATCACGTCGGTGACAAAGTGTAGGTCTGCAGCGGTGTCGCATTTGGGCAGCATGATGGCGTCGATGTGGTCGCCTTGGAGTACAGTCGTCAAGTCATCGAGCGCGAGACCCGTGTCTACACTGTTTATTCGTACGCAGCGTTCTTTTATACCGCTGGGTCGTGGTTGCGAGAGGATGGAGCGTAGGTTCTGGCGGGCTTCGGATTTCATGTGAGGGGCTACGCTGTCTTCGAGGTCGTAGGCTACCGTATCGACGTGCATAGAGGATGTTTTTTCGAGCATCTTCTTGGAGGAACCGGGAACTTCATTCAGCATTTAGCAGATGGGTAGATACCGGTGAGTGAAGCGGATGGGGAGAGAGATACCATACATAACCGCTCTGCGGATTACATTGCGTGGGACTGCCATGATTACGATTTCGAGTGGTCAATTGCTATCATGAACAATCGAAACGGCCAAGTTTCGAAGAGTTATAATAAATATGAATCGAATCAGATCAATTATCGTCCGAAAACACTTGGAAGGAGAAGTGCAAGACCCCCCCGAGGTTATGCGGGGAAAGGCAAGCAAGCAAGCTCAAGCTCAAGCTCCCTTTCCCCAAACGCCGACTTGCCGATCCCTTAGCACGGACCCTGCTCGAGTTCCAAACGTTCACAACTCCGAACTAGATGCCACGTGAACTCACGGTGTCGACGACGACGAACCTCAACACCAGAAGCTATCGCAGCCAAGCAAGCTAGATAGCCCTCCTCGAAACATTGCAGAGATGGAGACCGCACAGCAGACGCCCGCGCCGGGGAGTTTGAGCTGGAGGCTCAGCAGCCATCCCATCACACTGCTTACCTTTCTGTTCTTCCGCATATGTACGTCTTGACGGCTTTCCTTTGCCATTTGTTCCGCACACGCCCAAGTTGCTCGACGAAGTGAAGCGATTGGAATTCTTCACTTCTAACCAACGCGAGAGAAACCAAACGAGCACGAACAAACAGAAACGCTAACGTCCCACCTACAGCATCCCTCCTAGTCTACCTCTTCGGCCTGCGCCTTTTCACCTCCAACTTCGTCCTCATCTTCATCATCACGATCCTGCTGCTCGCCACGGACTTCTACTACCTCAAGAACATCGCGGGACGACGGCTTGTGGGGCTGCGGTGGTGGAACGAGGTCGACGGCGCGACGGGCGACAGTCGGTGGGTGTTTGAGAGCGCGGATCCCAACGAGCGGGAAGTCAATGCTACCGATAAGCGCTTCTTCTGGATCGCGTTGTATGCGCAGCCCGTGCTGTGGATTCTGCTGGCGATCGTGGCATTGGTTAGTTTTGAGTTTATCTGGTTGACACTTGTTGGTGAGTTTGAAGTCTTCCTCCCCCCGCACGCTATTTCTGTTGGGTTTGAGCGCAGTTTGGCTCCTGTTATGTGGGACGGAGTTGAAGCAAGATGTGATTCTCAATGTTGAAACACCCTTCTAACAACAAATTCCTTACAGTCATCGCCCTCGTCCTCACACTCACAAACGCCCTCGCCTACTCGCGCTGCGACAAATTCAGCCACGCCTCCGGCTTCGCCTCAAATGCCATGTACGGCTCCGGTCTGGCCAGGAATCTCGCTAGCGGCATGGTCACAAGTTGGTTCAGGAGGTAAAATCTGCGAACATGTGGTGTACCTTTATATCGCGGAGGGAAAAGCTGGAAATTAAAGACGCTCGTTCTCGAGAGTTTCGAGATATATTGTACGAGTATGTATGGCATTTACTGGATCGTAATGGACCAGCTATTGGCGTTATTCGAGTGTTGGTGCTATGTCTTAGACGAGATATCCTTTTTTTGGTCCGTTAGAGTACAATATTACAATTTCTTCATGATGATGCAGCAATGCTCTCTATTTTTGTATGGAGCCATAGGGGGGCTAGGTATTCAATAATCAAACGTTGTGACGACATCACAAATCTAACGCCAGGTATTAGCGCATTCTGTTGGATTTTGAAATTGATCAGGAAGTTGGTCAGTCATGGAATATATACAATTCCCATTAGGGCAGGGTTTTCCATCTGATTCCTCCAGAAAATTCCGATGATCATTGTTTTATGCAGACCTAGCCGACACAAGTTTTGGAGATATCAACCGAAAGTATCGAACTGACGCTAGTTTGCACGCTCCGCCTCTGTATACTTGATTAACCCAACATGCGCATTGATCCAATCCAACACGACTTCATGCCACTTTAGCGAGTTCTCTGGCTTGAGCACCCAGTGATTTTCATCCGGGAATGTCAAGAACTGACTAGGAATGCCTTTCGTCTGCAGCACATTGAAGGCAGAAAGGCCCTCATTCATGGTGAGACGATAGTCGAGTTCGGAATGGATGATGAGATGTGGCGTTGCCCAATTATCGAGGAAGCGGGAAGGATCCCACTCAGCCCACGAGGAGCTGTTACTCCAAAGAGGACCGCCCAAGTCGTGGAACGGGAAGTAAAGCTCCTCCGACGCGAGCTGGCTCGTCATGCTGAAGACGCCATCGTGGGTCACGAGTGCTTTGAACTTGCGGCCGAGATCGTGTCCCTGGATCCAATTCATCATGTAGCCACCGTATGAAGCTCCCAAAGCGACGGCCCGCTCAGTGTCCACATAGGGAACGTTGTTTTCAATGTATTCAAAGCCATTCACAAGATCTTCGTAGGGTAAACCGCCCCACTGGTTCTGGATGGCATCGACAAAATCCTGCCCATAGCCCGTGCTGCCTGTTGGGTTGGGGCAGACGACTACGTAACCTTGCTCGGCGAAAATGGCAGGGTTCCAGCGCGTGCTCCAACTGTCTGTCCAAGCTCCTTGAGGACCACCATGGATTAAATAGGCGAGGGGGTATTTTTGATCCGGGTCGAAATTGGAAGGCTTGACGACCCAAGCATGGATGGATGTGTTAGGTGCTGAGCCAGGCCAATGGAACTCGTCCACTTGACGGCGTGAAAGCCCAAACGAGGAACCGCCACGGCTGTTGGAGGAGACATATTTCGCGATTAGCTCGTTGGAGGATTCAGGATCGACAGAGCTTTCATCGACAGGAAGTGTATATGCATTTCTATCCTGCAAAGTCTTTGTATTGTGATCTGCTGGTATGATGGAGTACAAGCTATTATCGACGAGGCTGCTTGAAGATATGAAGAGAGCCCCCGAGTCCAAGACCTTGACGTCTTGGACGGAACCACCCTTCACAAGAAGGTAGGGCGACTTTGAATCGGTGCCGTCCTGGAAGGAATTGGACGGTGTCAGGAATAGGTTTGTGCGACCTTCCTTTTCGGCAGTCACATACAAGGTCTTATTTCCCCAAGTGATCGACTGTGGGCTTCGGTCCCAGCTACCCTTACCAGTGCTGTCAGGGAACAAGTGGTGTACCCATCCCGGGCTGATGTAGTCAGGAATAACAAAGAGTTGATTTTTATCAGACTCGTAGCCATCCGTCTTCATCGACAAAAAGGCGATGCTCTTGCCTTCTTTATCCCACACTGGACTGGAGCTTGCGCCCTCAAAGTTGTAGATTGGAACCTGGAAGAATTCGGGGATCTTGTTGACAATATCCAGCCAGAATGTCTTGGATGCAGAGAGGTAGATGTTTGTCTTCGTATGCGTGGCAGGATTCAAGACAGGATCCTTGGCGGTAAAGACGAGGCCATGCACCGAGATGTCGAAATTGTCAGTGCCACCGAAGGGGTCAATGGGCGACTCAAGCCCAGAATCCTTGAGCGCGTTGAGGAGTCCAGACAGTTTGTACTGATCACCTTCTTTGAAGAGAGTGGCTAGGAAGATGGCGTTGCGGTTTTCCGTCACATAGTGATCCCAATGACGGACGAACAGAGATGTATACAAGCGACCAGTCGTATGTGACTTCGAGGCCTTCTCTGGATTGAACAAGTCACCGTTCGGCTTTGCCTTCCCTGTGACAGCAACGCCAAATGTCGTAGTATCGATAGGCGTCAGCTTCACGTTACCGACTGGACCATCAATGGTACCGACAATATAGCTCCTGCAGACTGGTTAGGTCCAAACCATTGGAAGACGATAGGAATACCGTGTACCCGGCCTTGAAGTCATCAGCTGGGCCCACCCTGACGTGTGTGACCCCACCCTCATCCTCGTGCAGCAATAACACGGTCTCATCATCTAGCCATTGAGGCTCACTCGATCCTGATTTGTCTGTGACAAGAGATGTCTCTTGCGACTTGACATCCAGAAGGCGGATCTCAGAGGTCTTGGCATGCTTGTCAAAGCTGTACGTGGAAACGCTGTACAAGACTTTGGAAGCGTCCGAATTTGGCAGACCTGCAGAGCGGCGAGGGGCGCTGAGGAGAGCCTCGGGTGTGAATTTCTTCGCGCGGACCGTCATATCAGATGCTGAGTGCAAAGCCAGAGCAAGTGGGAGAAGGTACTGGAGCCACCTAAAGCAAGGTCAGCAAGGTGCCCAACAACAGCAATTTTATGTGGGAATAGTACATGTTGGCAGGAAAATGAGTGTGGTATCAATGCGATTTTGAAACGAATGAAAGCTCCCAAGGGCAAACAGCTGGAGTTTGGGGGTTGGGCAGAGGATTGTCTTGCAGTGCTGCTCCAGGTGGTTGTGGAGCGGAGGCGTGAGTAGGCGCCCCTACCGCTTTTGGGTGCAGCCCTTGCGTCATAGCCATAGAGAAAAGGAACCTACCGTTTGTCTATTGATTGATACAGCTAGAGATCAAAAATTGCGCAATGAATCCCGAATTTGGTGCTGTTACAGAGAAGGGAAGAGAATGGGGGGAGGTTGGAGACATGAAGCTCTCGCGGGAGCTAGGATGTAGCTCCGTTCCGAAGCACGTCAGATGGTCCTGATGATCGATCGATGGCCAGACCCTGGCTGCAGCTTCTCCACCCACGTATGACTCCATGGAAAAGACCGCGCCCAGCTAATAATTCGGCTGACCATTAATCGAAGATAAGACGGCACTAACACCATGGCTGATTGCTGGCAGCTTGAACAGCATCACCTTATATACTATTCAATGCGAAACTTCTCCCAAAAAATGCCACAGATCTCACAGCGAGATTCACAAGTTCCTGTGGCGCAGTGGCTAGCGCGCCGTTCTTATATTCGATCGTCAGATCAATATGGCCTTCACTTGGTTATGCGGATGTCGTGGGTTCGACCCCCACCAGGAACAGTCTTCTGTTCGCCTTCTTTTTTGCATTTTTGGGGGTACTTACTTGCCACATTCATCGCCACAGTCACCCAGACAGTGTACCAAAACCCCTTTTTTATTGAGTCATCAATAGCACAACCGTTCTGCATTGCTGCACAGCAGTTTATCTGTGTGATATTGGAACAACATCGGAAGAACAATTATATCAAACGACTAAAAAAATACACACGAAACTACCTAGATATCTCTCGGAAACACACTCTACCTCACCGGAGCCGAAAAATATCCCACGTTTCTTTGCCTTTCAAATGGTTTGCTATAGCCTCACCATCCATTATTCCATGCACATAACTGATAGCCACGTTAGTGATCGACCTCGTACGCAATGCTATGGCAACTCACCATTCACCCACTATCGTATAGAACTCTTGACTTTGATTATCGATACGCCTCAACACGTAGGGCACCTCTCCGCCTAGCAATACGCAGACCAAATCCCCCACCCGCGCAGTCGGTGGCAGTAAGCAGAAGTGACCCTTCCTAGTTATACTGAATCTCCGTCCGTTGACACATGATCGACTGTCCGCAGCCCGCAGCAACTTGTGCTCCTCGAACGCGTTTTTAGGGGGAACACATTTTATTTTAGGTGGGAGCCGCTGCGCTGGTCTCCACCCAGCGTTTTCCTCGAAATGAAACCCTTCGATTTGTCGGTCCGTCAAAAACGTTCTCCAAAAAGCATTGTCTCTAGCATGAGGCGAAGGATACATTTCAGACTCAATATTTAGTGCCATCCTCTTCCAGTGGGAGATGATCTGTTCGGTTGGGCAGCCGGCAAGGTAGATATCATCGGGTAATGGGAATTTACGTCCGCGTTGACTAACCACGTCAAACAAACAACCTTGAAGAACCAGTGTGCGATGATCATCTTCAAACTGAATAGTAGACAAGGATCTTGACCGATCTGGCCCGGCGCTGGAGAACACCCGCTGCCGCTCTCCTTGAACTGGGTAGGGTAGAAAGGAGGAGACCGGCTTCATAGCTCTCGGACCGAAGTTGGGTACCCAGGATGGAAGACAAAACTCATTGGGCTCGTAGCACTCTCCAGTCATCCAACGAAACCAGTCCAAGCCTCTGTCTTCCAAGAGACACGAGGAGAAAAATGATATGTATACATCCTCAGTCGATTTGCTGTAGTCAACCTGAACGCCGTGATTACTTAGAAGGCCCAAAAGGCCGTAAATTCTGTCCTTGGGATCAGTAACCGATCGGTACTTGAACGACCATAGCAAATTCGGCAGCGCGAAAAACTCAAGTCCAGAGGGTATAGTTAAAAGTTCCTGACGCAGTCTTACTAATGCCTCTGAAAAGCCGGAGACAAGCATGCCAAGAGTACGAAGCGCAGCTTTTTGAAGGGCGTCGAGCTCTCTGAAATGCGGTCCATGTCCAGTATCCATCCACGCTATAACGAAAGCGTGGAAGATGGACCAAGGGATATGATGAGAACCGCATACAACGAGGACATCGGGAGCCAGTGCCACTTCCTGAATTACCCATACTCTTCGCCACCAGGGACGGTAGAACAGTCGAATAAGAGACGACATACGCCGGAGAAACTCGTTTTGTCCAAGAAGTAACCGCCAAAACCCTTCGTTATCAACTTTAGCAACGCAGGTCAAATGTGGAATAAAGTCAATAGCTTTTCTAGTGTCGAATTCCTCTTCACCCATCCAAACAACAACCCGTTCTGCTCTGGAATATATTTGATCCATCAAAGGCACCTGGACGTTTTTCTCCTCTGTGCTCCTTTGATTAATGCATATCGCATCGATCCAGATGACTCGTATGCCTTGAGGTTGTCGCAGTCGGCGCAACGCATCTCTGAGGTTTTGTCGAATGTAGAAGGGTAAGCCATCTATTGATATCCGGCATGTAGGCGCTTCATCGCCCCATGTATAAGACAGAGCTTCGTATCGCGGAGCCGAGTCTAAACGGTAATCCTGCAGCCTGCAATGAATATCGGCGTGTAAACTGCGTCCAGGAACGATCTCTAACAGTCTGACATGACTGGAACGCAAAGGACTGTATTCGAAACTACGTCGGCGGCGTTTCTGCCTAGGCGGCATGTTTACGCTAAGGACTGACACATTTATGAGTTCCTAAACCTGGATTGGAAAGACCGCTGGTTAAATCCTACGAGGTTTTTGTTACTAATCTATGCATACGAAGCCCCCCTGCATGTACCAATCAAATAAGAGGTTGCCAGGTACCATCAGAGAAGGGATTCATCGTAGTAAGGTAAAGAAAGATTTCTTTCGTAAGTAAACTCTCCCAAACAGCAGATATTGGGGATGTCCAGGGGAACGGCGACAACCAATCGTCAGTACGTAGGTGCATGCAATTGACTCTTGACGCCACTGTCGTATTAAAAAATCAAAGTATAGTTCATTGCAGAGTATTGAATTACTTGCGGTGTCGACACAGTAGTTGTTCACAGTAAAGTCCTCAGTCAGGACGTGCACACCGGTAAATTTTGACGCCACGGCCGTATATTCGTATCGTTTACTACGTTACAGCTTTCTTCAACTTTGTCTACATCCGCCCTGCCAATGATTTCTTACCATCCCTGTTCTTCTTCCTCATCCTGAAGCAAAGTGGTGAACATTCCCACAGCATCTCCATCCCACTCATCAGACATCTGCTGTTCCCCTCCCCGCGTTACCTGCAATTCCTGAAACTCGTCCATGAGGTGCTGCACTGTAGCTTTGTCCGCATCCTTATAAGAGCGATATGTATCGATGCAATACGTACTCCTAACCTCCTGAATCAACTTTATCTCAGCTTTGATCTCTTCAAACAATTTCAGCGCGTCTGCAGGGAGTATGGTTCCAATATGTACCGCCATAGTACTGATTCCCTGCACTATGCCACCAAACAGAGGGAGCGTACGAGCGAGGTTCTGGTATCCGCGCATGCAAAGTAGGAAGTAGAAGTGGGCCTCTTTGTTACTGTAGTCATGCAAGATGTGGTTGAGCACGTGCAACATGGCTGATTGGTAATTGAATCCGTAATTTCCGGTCTTTGAGTTTGCCCGATGGTCGTAGACGATTCGCTTCAGCTGTTTGATGGATGTCTCGATGACCTTCGCTGGTGTCGGTGCGGTCGCGGAGAAGGTTGTAAGCTTTGGCTGAGGCTTCAAACCTGCGAAAGGCTGGAAGAGATCCACTACTATAGCGTGGAACCATGCGCTACGTCGTGTCAGTCTATTTCATTACTCCGGGATGAACAACTTACTGAAGACTCGTCACTCGGTCATCGTGCTCCTTTCCACGCATGCTATCTTGTCGGAGAGAATCGGCCCACACCAACAACTTCTGGAAAATGGCTTCGGCATTAGTCAACAATATTGCACCTTCATGATGAAAATAGAGGTGGCTCATCTCGGATGCAATTTCCCACAGTTTACAGACATGAGCATATATTGGTCCTTGATAGGGTGGCAATGGCCGACCTAAGGAGGCTGGTGCTGACAGATCACCAGGAATTGGGAGGTTAGGAGGAAATCGCACCAGCGACTCAACACGCCAACTTATTGATACCAAGCTGTGTATGTTAGCTAAGATCTATATAGCACGCTCTCCTCGCTGTTACATTTGTTGATTGAATGAAGCCCACGCAGCAGTCGCAGCCGCTGTTTTCACATCTTCGTCTTGAAGATCCAGAGGGCTTGACGGACTGTCTGGGGTAACATCATACAGTTGAAGTCGTTTCGCCATAGCAGCATTATCGGCCAGGAGCTGCTTGGGCAACACATCATTCCCGAGGAGGAAGCAAGTTTGCACGAACAGCGTCGTGGCGGCGAGCGTGTTCAGACTATCCACTCCTTTTTCTTCGTCGTAAAGCCGGATAGCTTCATCCACGAACATAGGAATCAATGCTATCACTTCAGGGTCAAAATAAGCATATGCTTGCTAACGGAACCGTGAGCAATATCGCATTTGAACAAGCTTGTTATCGTTACTTACGAAAGACCATGCCATAACGACGTTGACGAGGAGCTTCGAGCAGAACCGAGTCCCGCCACTGACCAGATCATCAAGAAATAGGTCTATGTTAGGAAGCCCCCAAAAACAGCTATCCTTTTCAAGAGCCAAACTAATAGATTTAGCAGCAGTGACGTTGGATATGCGTATATCAGTCCACTGCCAGACTTGGATATGTGCCAGACGGGCGTCGACGAGATCGCCGAATTCGCTCGCCACCGCTTCATTGAGGACTGCATACCTATCAGTAGCTGAAAACCCTGACGACGGCACTTTCTGGTTCCGACTGTTGAGCATGATTCTGCCTGGAGAAAGTGATTAGGGCGGTCGCGGTCGCGTCCGAGCCCTTGTGTTGTGGCTACCTTTTGACCGTGTGGCCAGGTTTGTTCGGCCGAAATAAGCCAACGGGGAAATACCTAACAGACTAAGGTCGATACTACCAACATCCAACGGGATCAAGCTAGGGTACACTTTCGGATGCGAGGCTACCAGCTCGAACTCTATAGCCGTGTCCATCGGCGGCAAAAGACCTATATTTGTCCGATGGAGGGAAGGTGTCCTCAACAATGATCTCGTCGAGGCGAGCACACGACCAATGTCTGACCCCGGCGGTGTTTCCTCCGATTGCTTTCCTTTGCGTTTAAGTGTTCTTCGTCTTTCCGACTGCGAGCCAGTTTGTGAAGAACTCCCGACGTTAGCCTGGGAGTTGGCTGTATTGGGTTCGGGGCTGATGTTCGCTTTTATCTGCCGAAGTACATCGAGGGACTCGTCATCGGGTAAGTTCATCAGCAACGCAACCAGATCCTCATATCCACTTTCAGATTCGCGGAGGTCTTCATCGTCTTCACGTACTGACGGCGGTCTTGTTTCTATATTCTCGCGGGAGGTATCTCGAGCCGTGCCATCTTGGACGTCTTTTACGATTGTTGCCGTGTCTCCTCCAGCTCGTACTCGGAGGAAAAGCTCAGTAGCATCCTGCTCTGGAAGTGTTCTAATAAGATTAAGAAATTCTTCATGCGAAGACTGACGCTTTTGAAGATCTTCGTATCTTTGGCTGGCTTTGCGTGCTTCTATTTCGGAGTACCTACACGCTGTATTACGTTTGGTGCATGCTATACATACTGGTTGCTCTCCACTGCACTTTAGTTTAGTTAGTTATCTAGCCCGTATTCCACTAGCTTGGAGGGTATTGCCTTTGACTTGTATAGTCGGCAAGCATCACACGCGTTTGATGTTTTCCGCCTCTTCGGCGGGTCCTCCCTTGGCGGTGGTGGTCGTCTTCCTGGAACTGCAGGCAGTAGCGGACGGAGAGGGGTACTCATATCACTTATGTCGAATCGAAGCCAGTAGCGGACGGAGAGAGACACTCATATCAGATATACAGATTGCAAATAGAAGATAGGTCGAAGGTAGAGGTTGAGCTAGGTCTATCAAATCTCAAAGGTAGAGGTCTTCTAGGAGTTACATGGCCTAATGAAGCACGTTTATTGGCTGGAGAAACGCCCCGAAGTACTATTCCGTGAATGGGTCCAAACGGCCGTTATAGTGGCTGGGAAAACGTCCCGAAGCACTCCCCCGTGAGTTGGCATCTAGATAAGCGATAAATTCACACCGCATCTGTGTATGTGGCTTTTCGGGCATTTCGACAAAGGGGAAGAACTAACTACATATACGTTAATACCAAGGACACAAACGAACAAAAAATCAAAACAAAAATACGTTCACATGATACAGTCCTTCTCGTACGCTATCGCCATGATGCTTTCCAGGCCGCTAGCCATGCAATCCGCCTTTATGTAAATGCCCAAATGCTATCAAGTATGCAAATGCAGTGTCCGCACTGTTCCTGCCAATGCCGCCCATCGATCCAATACAAATACAAAGCCACGGGTTAGTTTCCATCTTCACCCCGTAAAGTTAAAACATCCGTGCATTGGGGCCCCAATAAAATTTGCTACGAGACAGCTCCTCGTCCCGCACACTGCGCTCGATCTTGTTCCTAAGAATCTCGAATTGTCGCTCGTACTCCCAGAGAGGGGTCTCCGCTCCGCGCATACCGATGAACCGAGCAAACATGCGCATTTTGACCTTCAGACGCTCGACATCTGTCAGCTTGCAATTGGCCGGTAAAGTAGGATCATCGTGGAGAAAAGGTTTCGTCCAGTCCATTGTTTGAGGGTAGGCGTATTTGAGGTCTGACGAAGTAGGGTTGATTGAACTAGGGGATGCTTGAGAATAGTAGTGAGCGAAAGCATCAAGCTGGAGCTCAGTCAAAAGGAAGAGTTGGAGCATGGACGTTGGAAAGTCTTCAGGAGGATTGCCGGTGCACACATGGACTATAGGTGCAATCTCAAGGCGCATTTGCTCAATCTTTTTCGCAAGTGCTGGGTTCCGTTGCGCAAGGGGCATCTTGACGCTTTTGCCTTCCGCACCAGGCGTGGCAGGTTTGTCGGTCTGATAGTTTCCCTCCATGTGCGAATTATTGTTTTCGGTTTGATAGAGTTTCTGAATAGCAATCTTACGTTGGTAGATGCTTGATAACTTCAAAATGCAAAGTATGGGGGTAGAATTTGGGGTTGTACAAAGTTGGGGGAGCGACCAAGGTCCCAGTAGGCTTTATTAATATAGGGCTGCACAAACGAATAAAGGCTTTGGTTGGAGAATTTATTGTTAGATCTAACAAACTTGTCTTTGTTTATTTGCTGCCAAATTTAAGACATGAACAGTGTATTGTGAAGGGCCCAACCTTTTGTCTGCACTTGTGACATGTCTCGAATTGAATAGTGGCTCCCATAGTGCCAGCAACTGTCACTATCAAACAGATTTACGCAACTTTTGAGACTTGTGATCAACCCGACGTCGTACAGTTGATTTGAGCGTCCTTCAATGTGGGTATTCCATGCCTGCCGTCCTTTCCAAAGTCACGTGTATCACTTGAATGTTGTCGGCATTGTGAAGGCTGTACGTTATACCCGTGGTGCAGAGGCGTTTAGCACCTGAACATCGCGTGGGTGGGCATTTCACAAGGCTGAGAATGCGTTATAGCATCCTTGCCTGAGTTGAATTAAATTTGTCCCCGCAATATAAATGCAAGTTCGAAATTCAGTGACTTCATGGGACGCGAGGAAGCTCTTAATACCCCAGAAATGTTGCTGGTGCGCCTTCATGGTTCCAGAATATCTTCCAGTGATACGTCCTTGTCTGTGCCCCCTATTGGTTCTGTGTTGGCCCAAAACTTGCTCAGATGTCTGGCGCCGCTGCGAAAAAGGAGTTAGTCGGTAATGTTGTTGATAGGTAGAATGCTCACCTATCGCATAGAAGCGTTACGATGCGGTGACCAGGGCCGAGTTGCTTTGCCAGTTTTGTGGCAGCCACGCCTGCTTGTGAGTCAGTCTTGTTTCCACACCGTTTTTTTGGGTCGTACTCACAATTCACAGCACTACTGCTTCCAACAAAGATACCGTCGTTCTCAACCAACCACCGTGCCATACTAATGGCCTGTTCATCTGTCACTCTTATGGCGTCATCTATGAGCTCTCTGCCTATTTCAAAGTTGTGAGTCACACGGTTGATTCCAATACCCTCAACTATAGTGTCGACCTGATGTCTCCGCCGAGTTCCTTCTCTTTCCTTTGTATCAAACATGACACCATATTTCACTTTATTAAATAATCCGCTGCCCTGGGGATCTGCAAGCACCACTTTGAGATCTGGCAATCTTGATTTCAAAGATAGAGCAACACCAGATATAGTGCCGCCCGTTCCAGCGCCACTGACGAATGCGTCCAGACAGCCACCTGTTTGTTCGTAGATCTCCGGGCCAGTACCTGTGAAGTGAGCCCGCCAGTTCGCCTCTGTTTCGAACTGGTCAGCAAACAATCCTCTACCAGGTTTTTCTGGGTCCGCCGTATGCTCTTTGGCTCTTGTGCGTGCCAGGTTGACAAACTGATTCTGGTCCACGATAGGCGCTGGCCGCACTCTCTCTACTTCGGCCCCAAGCTTGAGCAAGAGGTCTGATTTTTCGACTGCCATATCGTTTGGCATACAACTGGGAACGGTCACCGGATTGCTTCGACTCTGTGGTGACTCTGGTACTTACATGTGTGCCTTATAGCCACGTGCACGACATATTGCAGCAAGTGAGATGCCAGTACTACCCACCGTGCCTTCGTAAATGGTATCACCAGAATGCGGAGCTAACAGACCCTTCTCTTCCGCCTGGTCTGTTGTTAGGATTGACTAGCGCTCTCTGATACAAGTTCACGAACCATTTCTATGATGCTCAATGCAACCCGGTCTTTTGGACTGTTTCCCGCACCGTTTAGGAACTAGATTACACGTCAGCTCCAGATCTTACACAACCCCAAAAGGATTACGAACCTCTGCCTTTGCTAGTATTTCACATCCTGTAGCCTCAGATAGCGATTTGATTTTTATAAGAGGCGTATTGCCGATGCATCCTTCAACGCCCTCTCTAATGTTCGCGTCCCCCTTCTCGAGGTTTTGCTCGATTTCTTTCAAGCTTTTTTGCAGGGTGTCCAGATCATTTACACCTGATAGTTTTGCTAACAATTGACGAAGCTGTTTTGAATGGCGCTCCAAAATCTGAGCCTGTTCATGGCCATTATGCAGGGTTTGTTTTTGATACAGGACAGTCAATGCTGCACCTAGTAAGAAAGCGCTCACGACGTAAGCTTTTGTATGATCAGGCATCGTATTCACATTGAAAATAACTTGACGCGACCATGAGCAAGTTCTTGACTGGGAGAGTGGTACAAGCAAGTGCAAGCGGGTAAGCGCGGCTTGGCAAAGCAAACCACGTGCCCTAGTGCTCATTCTTGTAGGTATGCAGTGCTCCTCTATCTCCATCCTGCATCCAAAGCTTCATTCGAGGCCTTGCGATAGGCTTCAATGGATTCACCACTCGTCACGAATCTCTTCCGGCAGCTATTTTCGTACCGCGCGTCGCATTGTCTTGCTCGGAGAGCTCGGCCTGCTCTCACGGCTGCCCGCGCTCCTCAAATCTCGCAGCGAGGCAAAGCTACCAAGTCTACGATCGCCCCGAGATCTGCAAGTCGCGATTTCGATTCGAAAAGAGAAAGCAAATGGCAACCTCGACGAAATGTCTTCCCGCAGGAAAGGATGGAAGAATTCGACCAATATCCGCTGCTCACGGCCGACATGCTTAGAGTTAGGAGAGACAGGCCACGCAGGGTGAAAATGCTCCTTCGAGATTTTATAGAAGGTAAGGGACTGGAAGCCTGCACGCCATTAGACACACATTTAACAAACCTCCAGATAGTTTGTACAATCCATACTATGGTTACTTCTCCAAACAGGTCGTCATCTTTTCACCTGGCGAACCTTTCAACTTCAACAGCATGTCTTCCGAGCATGAGTTTTTCCAGCAATTGCGCCATCGTTATTCGAAATTCGAGGATGCCCTCGATTTCCAAGAACCTAACGACCTGCGCCAGCTTTGGCATACTCCGACCGAGCTCTTCTCGCCATACTACGGCGAAGCCATTGCCCGTTACCTCGTAGACGACTACAAATACAATTGTTACCCGTACGATGACCTCATTATTTATGAGATGGGAGCAGGAAACGGCACGACGATGCTGAATATACTGGATTACATACGGGATATGCACCCGGAGGTCTATGAGAGGACCCGGTATAACGTTATTGAGATATCAAATCAGCTAGCAAATTTGCAGCAACAGGGACTTGGTCAACATGCTTACACGAGAGGTCATTCTGATAAGGTGGAGATTGTGAACAGCTCCATCTTTGATTGGAATCAGTATGTGTCTTCACCATGCTACTTCCTGGCTCTGGAGGTTTTTGATAATTTCGCACACGACGCGCTAAAGTACGATTGGGCAACCGGCACACCCTACCAATCGCATGTCGTCGTCGATGGGAATGGCGAGTTATTTGAATACTATTCGCGCAAGCTCGACCCTGTGGCAAGGCATTTCTTGAAGACCAGGGATGCCGCTTGCTCAACATATCCCCATCCTTTATCTGGATCGCGGTTCGTGAATACAATACAGTCGCTATCGCCCTTCAGAGGGTCATTGAGTACACCGGAGTACATACCTACACGCCTGATGCAGTTCTTCTACACGCTGTATGAGAAGTTCCCTAAGCATAAGCTTGTCAGCAGTGATTTCCACAAGCTCAGCGATGCTGTGGAGGGAATCAACGCGCCAGTAGTCCAGACGAGGTACAAACGCCAAATGATTCCCGTTTCTACGCCTCTTGTAAGTTCCTTTAGACTGTCATACTTTTATTAACTATTGCTAATAATTTGTATAGGTCCACCAAGGATATTTTGATATTCTATTTCCTACGGACTTTGAAGTCATGGAACCTATGTATACGGCTATAACAAATCGATTTGCGCGGACCTATACACATGAGGATTTCATGACTGGGCGTGCCGATATTGAAGAAACTCAAACTCGGAACGGGGAGAACCCGCTCCTTAGCTGGTACAAAAACGCAAGTGTTATGATTACCCTGTAGATAGTAGTGAGAGTGACCTGTGGAAAGCCAAAAGGTCGATATTAAATCACCAAACTCTTTAAATTGTGGTGTAGACACTCGTTTGTCCACTCCTTGAATGATCATTGCGCGGATCCTCTGCTCTAAATTCACAGCATTGAGGAACCATTAGGATTTAAAGATGTGGCTTGGCTGTGGCTGTGCGTTTCGCGGAGTCGCGGAGCTTACGACACAAGAACAACACCTCTCAGCTGCGCAGATACCAGACAACCAACAACGTGGATTCCAGATACCCCAAAACACCTCTCCCGAAAAGTCTAGCATTCAGCCGATTCTTGTCTTCTTAACGCGCACCTGCCTATCCCGAATTAGCACCAGATTTTCACGATCCCTTCGCCGTGACCCTGTTCGGAGGTCATTCTACGCCTCCGCCGAAGCATTGAATACTACCTAGATCAGACACTCATTGGACACTCACAACCGGCACAATGGGTTCATTAGGATCTTACTTTCTCGATGTTGTCTACTCATTCACGAATTGCATGGTGTGCTTCCCCAGCTCACCACAACTCAAGATCAACAGTCGAAGCTTCAAGATACAACGTCTCTTGGGCGAGGTCAGCATCTCTTTCAACTCACTTCATGTACAATCTTCCTGACTTTAATCTTTCAGGGTGGATTTTCCTATGTGTACCTCGTCTCCGATAACTCGACCCAGCAACTCTACGCCCTGAAAAAGATCCGCTGTCCCTTTGGTCAGGAATCTGTCTCTCTCGCCCTCAAGGAAGTAGAAGCATACTCTCTATTTGCGCCGCATCCGAACATCATCCACTCTATCGACTATAGCGTCGCATCTGATAAATCAGACCCCTCCGCAAAGACCGTATATATCCTCCTACCGTACTACCGTCGCGGGAACCTACAAGATATGATCAACGCGAATTTAGTCAATCACACCAAGTTCCCCGAAAGACGGTTGATGCAGTTGTTCTTGGGTGTATGCAAAGCTTTGAAAGCGATGCATCAGTACAAGGTCGGGGAGGGCCCTGGTGGAAAGAAGAGCTTGGGTAAGGCAAAGAGGGTCCGGAATGACGCCGCAAGGGCAGATAATGAGGCTGCTGGTGAAGCGATGGAGATGCGACCGAACAGGCAACATCGCAAAGACGATGATGACGAAGATATGGAAGCCGAGCCGTTGATGGAAGGCGAGGTCACCTTAGCGCAAGAAGGGATCGCGCCAGGTGGTGAGAGCGCGTATGCGCATAGAGATATCAAGCCTGGTATGCGATTCCTCTTCATGAATAGCTGTGAAACTGTGAGTTCTAATGCGCAGCAGGCAACATCATGATAGACGATGACGGCACAACACCTATCCTCATGGACCTTGGATCGCTAGCACCCTCTCCAACACCCATTACATCCCGCTCTCTCGCCCTGCAAGTCCAAGACACCGCCGCCGAGCACTCAACGATGCCATACCGTGCCCCAGAACTCTTCGACGTCAAAACAGGAACCGTCATCGACACCAAAGTAGACATCTGGTCTCTTGGCTGCACACTATACGCTTGCCTGGTCGGTAAATCGCCCTTCGAAGCCAGGAGTGACGAAACCGGTGGTAGTTTGAGCATGTGCGTGCTGGGTGGTGACTGGCGATTCCCTGATGAGGGCAGGGAGGGCAAGAAAAAGGCAGGAGGTGAGGATGTGGTGAGGGAAAGCGTAAAGGAGGTGGTTAGGAAGTGCTTGAGGGTTGAACCTGCAGAGAGGCCGGATGTGGACGAGCTTATTCACCTTGTGGAGGAGGTCATTGAGACTCTTCCCGAGGACGGACAGGAATGAGATTTTCTCAGGATAGAGGTTGTTTTGATCATTTTGCGGCGTGTCTCTGGGTCGAGGTGTTGGGTGATTTTTCTTATATTCCTTTGTTCATCGGATATCTTGGCCTTGTTGTAGAATTATCATAGTTTGCGACATCAGTATGTTTTGGGGGTTTCAATGATGACAACCTCACACAGGAGGATGTGTTTATAGGGCACGATGTTGCTACAATCAGTCATTCAAATCTACGCACTGTAAAGCATTGCAAACTATTCCCCAAAAATGTGTATTTTCTCATTTATAAGCAATGAATTCCTACTTACGTCTATCTATATACACAAGAAACGTTGTTTAGAATCCCCGCCGCCGTGCTTTCCCCAACATCGGTTTCTTAACCAATCCGTCACCACTACCAGCAGCCTTCTTCCCAGCACCAACACCGGGCCGCTTCACCAATGGACCATTCATCTCATCCCTAATCCTCTTCTCCTCCCTCTCCTTATCCTTCGCCATCTGCGCCTCCAGCTCCGCACGGCGATTAAACTCAATCTCCGTGACGCGCTTATCCCTCGCCGACCACCCCTTCTCCTTGATGGAGTAAAACACGGCACCCAAGTCCGCCAACCAATGCGGATCGACGCTGGTAACGCATGACATGTATTCTCGCGACGTGAGGATGAGCTCGTGGTAGACGACGTAGTCGGGGAGGTAGCCGAGGCCGTACAGGGCGCTCGTGGGGTGGAGCTGGATGGTGACGCTGGTGCGCAAGTTGATGTACTCGCCGATGCCTTTGACTTTTGCGGCTTGGTGGTAGTAGCCGCTGCAGATGCACTTGCGGATCACGTCCCAGTCGGTGCCGCAGCTGACGAGTGCCATCTTCTGCACCTTCATGATGTCGAAGAGCTGGTCGCGGATCTCCTTTGCGCGACGCAGCGCCTTGGGGTGCAGAAAGTGCCGGATGCACCATCCGTCGCTGTAGCCGTTGACTTTCCATTGCGTGTAAACGTGGAGGAGGGTGAGGTGGTCGGATTCTGGGACGAAGAATTTCTCGCGCGCGGCGTCGGATTCTTCTTGTCGTTCTTTGGGGCGGTAGAAGACGGAGGGGACGCTGAGCATGGAGACGATGGTGAGCATCTCTTCGCTGCATTCGTACTCGATGGATGTTATGATTAGCTTGGCGAGAGAGGGGTCCATAGGGAAGGAGGTCATGGTCCGGCCTAGAGGTGTGAGGTCGCCAATGTTATCCAGGGCTCCCAGGGCCCAGAGGTCGAAAAGTGAGGTCGTGATAGTGTCTTGGGGTGGAGGATCCATGAAGTCGAAATCTAACAAGTCCCTGACGCCGAGAGATTTGAGAAGAAGCACGGTATTTGCGAGATTCGTGCGTTGGATTTCGGGAATGGTCTGGATGTAGAACTCATCACGGAAGGCTCGTTCAGTATACAAATGGAAACATTTGCCTGGTCCAGTGCGACCTGCACGACCGGCTCGTTGTGAAGCGTTTGCTTGAGAGATGGGAGTGATTTGGAGTGTGTCCATGCCCATTTTCGGGTTATAGACTTTGAGCTTGGAGAAACCGGAGTCCACCACGTACATGATGCCATCAACTGTCAGACTGGTTTCTGCGATGTTAGTCGCGACAATGACCTTGCGTACTCCAGGCGGAGCTCGATCGAAAATTTTGGCCTGTAAATCAGCAGGCATCTGACTGTATATAGGCAAGATGCTGAGCTTTGGTGGATCATTGAGGAGCTTGAGCCTTTCTGCAACAAGCTCACAAGTAATCTCAATATCTTCTTGGCCTGTCATGAAGACGAGAATATCTCCCGGACCTTGGGAAACGTGAATAGCCAAGACTTGCTTGACAGCACTGTCGACGTAATCCTCGCATGGCGAACGCGAGTATTGGATGTCGACAGGAAATGTACGGCCTGGAATGATAAACTCTGGTGCACCTCCATAAAATCTGGAAAATCTCTCGGAATTCATCGTCGCAGACGTCACGATGAGCTTGAGGTCCCTGCGGCGAGCCAGCACCTTTTTGATAAGGCCCATGAGGACATCTGTGTTCAAGGCTCTCTCGTGGGCTTCATCCATAATGATGCACGAATACTTGTCCAGATCCGCTTCTACAAGAGACTCTCGCAATAGCACACCATCCGTCATGTACTTGATGCTCGTTTCCTTGCTTGTACAATCTTCAAATCGAATGGCGTAGCCAACCAGACCACCTAGTTTCACCTCCATCTCTTCACTGACACGCTTCGCAACACTCATAGCTGCCACTCTTCGAGGCTGCGTGCACCCAATCAAGCCATTCTTTGCATAACCATCCTCATACAAGAATTGGGTCAATTGGGTCGTTTTTCCTGATCCAGTCTGGCCAACTACGATAACGACTTGGTTGTCTCGAATCACGCGTAACAAGTCCTCCCGCACAGCAAAAGCCGGCAGATACTGCCGTTGTTCTCGCAAAGTCTTGCTTTTGCTGAAATTACTCTGCCCTTCGTTCGTTTTCATGTGTGACGCAAACTTGTTTCCACTCTTCGGCTCTTCTTCAGGCGCAGGTGCGGCGCTGTCGCCATCATCTTCTTTGACACCCATGATGTTTCCTAGTGTAGTTCCGGCAATATTTGTCGCCTCTTGAGCCTGCTTTTGGCGCTCTTTCCGTTGTCTTCTCTCCTTGACGACTGCACTTCCTCTCCGACTGAAAACCGCCATATCGCTCTGGGGATCCCGCACAGCTGGGACCGGGTCAACTTGTTTTGTGAAGACCGTTTTCCCGTCCAGAAACGGCGGCTTGAGATCGTGGACCAAGATATGTACCCGCGTACCTTCCTCATCGTCTTCAAAATCGTTTTCAAAAGTTCTCCGTTGAGCCACACCTGACTGTAGCATTCGATTTGTTTCCCACGCATCTACATCCTTCTGCTTTTGCATCGCTCGAGCGCTCGCTCGGCTGTTCTGTTTCTTCTCGGTGAGGGCCGCTTCACGTTGGGCGTCTTGCCAGGAGCTCTCCGTGCCTCCGAAGGGATTATGGGTGTCGTCTCCAAAGGTATGTCCATCTTCCTCTCCGCCATACCAGTCTCGGTCAAGAGCTGTAGAGTCTATTTCATCGACCAAGGGTTCCGGTCCCTCGAAAGACTTCTGGTGAGGAGTGCCATCGCGTCTGGGGGTATGCGACCGTGAGGATGCTGCCGAATTAGGGTGGAGTCGCTTCTGAAATTTGGGGCGCGGAGCTACCGAAAACTCTTCATTTTCGAGCTTCCGACGTTTTGGGCTATGTCCACGATCCATTGCGTATTGCGGGTGCTGGAGGTTGGTCCGCCAAATAGGTGTTGCGACGTTTTGCTACAGAAGTTCGGAAGAGACGCGGAGTGGCGTTGACTAGGAAAGCTTGAGCCACAGCCAAAGCACGCTAGCGACCCAAAAAAAAGTTCTGGCGGGGACTTGAAATTTCACCCCGCTGGGAATCTTGAACTGTCTCTCACCCATACTCAGGACAATTTCTGGTTGCATTCGAAAATGTCCATGATCACGACGACTTCGTGGGTGCCGCGCGGCTTTGCGGCGCCCTTCCCTACGAAATACGATTTCGACGATGAAGAGTATGAGCGCATATCCAAGCTCGCGAAGCTACAGCTGGACGATGCGAAGGAGGATTTAGAAGAAGCGCAAGAGGAGGAGAAGAGCAAAAAGAAGGAGAGCAAGAAAAACGGAGAGTCTGGCATGGAAATCACAGAGTAATTTAATCCTGGTGGAAAACAGAAGGTCACGACTAATTGCTTTTGCAGAGAAATTGACGACGATCTCAAAGAATACGACCTGGAACACTACGACGATGACGACGATAACGATGCCGAAGGCGGCACCAACGCGTTATTTGGAAACCTGAAGAACCTTGTTTACCACGAGAACGACGACGAGGATCCATATATCACCAGGGATCTCAATGAAGAGGAGGAAGACGAAGAGCGGGAAGAGCTACAAATCCTAGCGACAGACAACCTAGTGCTAGCAGGCAGGATAGAAGACGAAGTCGCGCATCTCGAAGTCTACGTATACGAGGACGAAGCGGACAATCTCTACGTACACCACGACATTATGTTGCCCGCCATCCCCCTCACGGTCGAATGGCTCGACATGCCAGTGGGCAAAGCCAACCTGGGCAACGACGCACGCGGCAACTTCGTAGCAGTTGGCACAATGGACCCGGACATTGAGGTGTGGAATCTCGACGTGGTGGACAGCATGTATCCAGACGCAATCCTCGGACAAGGCGCCGAAGACGCCGCCAACGTCGACAAGCCCAAGAAGAAAAAGAAGAAGAAGGCCAAAAAGGCCAACGACGAGTTCCACGTCGACGCGGTCCTTTCTTTAGCTGCGAACCGTCACCACCGCAACCTCCTCGCCTCTTCCTCCGCAGACAAGACGGTCAAGCTGTGGGACCTCAACACGACAAAGTGCGCCAAATCCTACATATACCACACCGACAAGGTGTGCGCGGTGGCATGGCACCCTACCGAATCCACCATCCTACTCAGCGGCAGCTACGACCGCACAATCGTCGCAGCCGACATGCGCGCGCCGGATGCCACAGTCCCGCGGTGGGGCGTCGAAAGTGACGTCGAGAACGTACGGTGGGATCCCCACGATCCCAACTACTTCTACGTAAGTCCCCTCAAACCCTCTCGAAACATGACGTACACCCAACCCAACCCAACCATACCCACAATACTAAAAAAAACCCCAACAGGTCTCGACCGAAAACGGCATGATACACTACCACGACGTGCGCGCCGCGCCCTCAACCCCTTCAGGCTCCAAACCCACCTGGATCCTCCAAGCCCACGACCAATCCATCTCCTCGTTCGACATCAACCCCATCATCCCCGGCTTCCTCGCCACGGGATCCACGGACAAGCAAGTCAAGCTGTGGAACACGCAATCCGCATCCGGCGGACCCAGCATGGTCGTCGCGCGCGACCTCGGCGTCGGGAAGGTGTTTTCGACGACCTTCGCCCCGGATAAAGAGGTGGGCTTCCGCCTCGCCGTCGCGGGGAGCAAAGGCGCGGTGCAGATTTGGGATACGAGCACGAATAGGGCCGTCCGCGAGGCGTTTGCGACGAGGGTGCCTGAGTTGAGGGGGGAGGGGAGGAAAGAGAGGTTGGTGGGGGTTGAGGAGGTGGATACGGATTCGGATTCGGAGGAGGGGGAGAGTGGGGGGGAGGAGGAGGGTGGTGGTGCGGAAAAGGGGTGGGAGTCTATGGAGGAGTAGGCGGGAGGTGGAATTAAGAATAGAGTTTTTTTTCTTTCGTTTTATGACCCTGTTTCCCCCACGAGAAACGAGGAATGGAGGAGACGGAGGATCATTTTTAGGTTTTCCTCCCTCCTCTCTCCGCCTTGCGTGTGAAGGGTTGTTTCGTATGGATCGGAAACGTTTCACCCGCGCAAACTATATTTGTTGCCTACTAACTACTTACCCACAAATCAGTATTCAATAGGATTCTTTTTTTTCTTTCTCTTCCTGCGATGATCAATTCAACCTCCCCCCTCCCTTTATCCCATTCATGATCCCCCCCCCCCCCTTTTTATTTTTTACCGCAGTGAGAATGATAAACGAAGAAGGGGGGGAGGGGGAACTTTGCAAGATCTCGTCGAGATATGTATGTATGCAGACAAACTAAGAATAGGATTGATGTTGTGCTGCGTGTACCTATATTGTTCTCATGCTCGTTGGAGATGTATTACATTTATCTTTTCTCCATCCGTCGTGGGTAGGTGTAAGTGTACGAAAGCACTAACTGCAGCGATACCCTCCCTACACATGGATGCCACGACATTAATTGATACATACATATGCAGGTACCATATACTATCTCTTTAGTAATAGCAGCACGCGCGTGTTATTCCCTGCAGGCCGTTGGAACTAAAGACAGACATTGTAGCATCCAAGATTGGGGGTTGAGTGTGCTGGCTAGCTAGGTGGTTATTTATATACGGTAATGTGGAGTGTACACGTGTGTAGGAGGTGTTTTGTAGACATTTGATGAGATGTGAGATGGATATGAGGCGAGACCGACAGGGACTGACCACGCACATACTCGTCAGTGTTAGGTGTGAGGTTGCTTGGCGGGGGTGATTGCTTCAGTGACGTGGTGGTACAGTGCTGATGGTTGATGATGATTGTTGTACAGCACGCGCGTGCATGCAGTGTGCACATCCGTTAACAGCATTACCTACTCTCTAGCGATAAGCAAATGAAAAAAGGAAAAGGAAAAGGAAAATTGGATAAGCGATGCATGCACCCAGGGATACGGGAAAGAAACAAAACAAGTATTTTTGGGCGGCTCCAGAAGAAACGATAATGGGACCTGACTCGCGTGGGGGAGTGGAGCAACTTTATTCGAAACACCAGGCTCTCTCGCCTCGTTGGGACATCACGTCGCCCAGCCAAAAAGTCGACTTTGCAGTGCCGCAAAAGGGGGTTCCGCAACTATCGAATTCTGGGTTCCGAGTCGGTCTCGGTAGTTCACAGGTGGAAAAACGAGGCGGCACGAGGTGTGCGCGGTTCATGGGCTAGCGTACCACGATTGGAGATGTCGTGGTGGAGAGTGAGCATGACATGACGCGCAGACATGGAAGAAAAGAGGAGAGGAAGGGAAAATTTGCGGTGGTGCTCGGTGGCATTGTGGACTCGCAGGCAGGCCCCAGGGCTCAACGATGGTATTCCTGGTTCCTGGAGCGATGATGGGCATGAACATCGATGTTTGATGGAGGGTTTTTTTTTATCCCGATGTTCAAGCTTGCTCCTTGCGGTCGGTGGACTGTATCATTGCTGCCGACACCGTGAATCAGGAACCGTGATGGTCGGCCAGGTTCAGGGTGAGTATTGAAACGGGCGAGGCGAGCGGAAAGATGCCATTGGATGGTTAGCGGGAACGGGAGCACCCCGTTGTTTCGATGGTTTTTTTCTCTTTTGGCCCTGGGCACCAACCAAGTTTTTAGGGTTTGCAGATTAAGCGCGGCGCGGGCGAGGAGGCCAGAAGAGTCGGCAGAGCAGAGGTGAATGCAAGCTTACATGGACTGACAGTGACGACGCGCGATAGTGGTGAGCTTGCCCGTGTCACGCCAATCACAGTGGGATGACAGTCGGAGAGATGTGATACATGCATGTCCGGGGAAGGATGAGATGGGATGAGTAATACTGTACTGTGTAAGTAAAGAAAGGTGTTGTTTGCAGATTCATGCGTGGCGTGGCTGCTTCATTTCCCCAAAAACCAAAGTCATGCATCGTGGGCCGACGTCACTGGCGCGATGCTGCAAACATGCATATGTACCTGTCATGATGATGAATGACGCCTATTTCGGGCCAGAAGCCAGCCTGAGCAAGCAGACGACTCTGGAAAGGGACCATAGAGTCAATACCTATCTATCCAACCGTCCAAAGGAGCAAGGCCACGGCTTCAGCGAGTGCAGATGAGCAGGACGAGGGCGACGGTGCTGGCCATTTGAAACAAAAGGGCCGCCCAAAGGGGACTAGCCAGCGCCCGCCGAGCACGCCCGGGCGCCTGGCCGCCCTGCTGGTTCGCTGGAGACCAGAGTGGAGACGGAGTGGGGACCGAGTGGGGACCAGCAAGGAGCGGCCGCCATTGGCCCGTTGCGGCTGTTCCTGAAAAAGCCCTGTCAGCGTCTGCCAATCTCTCCCTGACATGTCGATGCTGTCCACCAAAAAAAAAGCAGCAGCCACCGTCCCTTTGCGGCTTCCCTGCTCGCATCCCGCCGCTCGTTTCTTCCTTCTTCTTTTACTCCTTCGCACCCGCACCTCCCCCCGTTCTTTTCTTCTCAGCGACTCCGCGTCCTGTCTGTCCTATCTGTCTATCCTACTACATTCCCTCCTTATCGTCGCGACCTGGTGTGCGCTCCTTACGACGCTGGTCCCCCATACGCTCTTTGACAGACCGTCCTGATTTTACCCCCATTCCTTCTTTTACCCTGTTTAGCTACCGCTGTGCGAAGGACTGAACCGAACCAAACAACAAGTCGTCTCTCCAAACACAAAAACACCCAAACGGATCGACAATCGCCAACAACCCAACGAACCATTCCAGGGATACTTGCGTCACTATATCATCCATCATCTCCATCACCTCTTGTCCGACACTACACAGAGAAAGAAAGAAAGAAAAAAAAATCCGTTATCGCTGCCGTACCGAACTGACCTGTGAACTGCCATCGAGTCCAACCCTGGTTGTGCAGCTCTCTCTCCCCGGTTACACCACGCGATCCCACCTGGCCAGCTCGTGATACCACCCGTCACATCTCCACTCTGTCCTCTGGATCAAGCGCTGCAACGTAGTCCTTCCACACTGTCACCTGTCTGCCTGCATCCCGCTGGCCTTCTCTTTTTAGCTCGCTGCTCCGCCAATTTATCCGCGGCCTCCGCCCCGCATCAACTACTGCACCTACTTGCTCCAGCACCCAACGAGAGCTCTTCTCGCCAAAGGATTGCCGGTCCCGGCACCGAACTACCGCACCGTACTTGCTGTGAACAATATACAGTAAATCTATCCACCATTTAATTTTACATTATGTCGCTCGCACGCGGACTCACCCAACGCATCAAGCGGAGAGATGCTCCGCCAGCTACCTCGCCACCCACCCGCAGTCAAAGTGTAAAGGTCTCTGGTCTCCAAATTGATCGTGCCAAAATATCCGGTCCGGTTGCTCTGGTCTCAACCACAAACATGCTCTCCTACAACGCTCCCGACATTGCCCCCATCCAAACCAACTTCTCCTCCAAGTCCTCCGCCCACTCCGCCGATGACTCGGACCACAGCTACTCGTCCCGCTCCAGGGCATCGTCGCAAGCCTCCCGGGACACCTTGACCGATGCCTCTTCGGTCAGTTCCTCGCCAACGTCGCCGGCGCCCAACCACCTTTCTGGATACTTCGCCGCTGCCAACAAGAACCCACGCAGGTCGGCATCTTCGGGCAACCTGCAACAGCTGAAGGAGACCAAAGAGGAGGCGTCTGCGGTGCCCAGTGTGCCCGCTGTTCCCGAGAGAGCCCTGTCCCACAGTAAGCGCGCACACGAACGCCTGGCCCAGAAGCGGTCTCTGCAAAACCTATCACGACACAGCTCTACCCGATCATCGCGAGAGCAGCGGAGATCTGTTGACATGTTCCGGGCGACCATCCAAGAAGAGCAGCAGCATCCCTTTGGCAAAGAGCTCGAGCAGCTCAACGAAGTAGCCGAGGAATTCCACGGCGCGGTCCGCGACGCTGAGACCGAGGCTGATATTGCCATGCTCCGCGAGCGCAACCTTGCCATATTCTGTGCCGCAGACTACCTGGCCGAGATCCAGCCTCTATTCAACTCGAGGTTCGGTCAAACCACCGCACCTTTGGCATGGATATAACGACGCCAGTCAAAGTCTCTTATTTCCTGCATGAATAACGGCACTTCATTTCCTTCGATCCTGGATGATACATGGCAGTTTTTGCCCACCTTCGCTTCATCGCAACCCTCACCCGTACCCGTACAACAACTACAAACACGGCATTCTTCGCTGTATATATTGTTTATCCCGCCCTCGAGTATCCACCTTATCCTCGAGCGGTGGCACCTAACTTCTATTCATTATTGTTTTTCCACTTTCTTTTGTGTGGGTGGTTCTGCTTCGGGTGTCGGCGTTCTCATATCTCCCCTCACCAAGGGGCGGAAACAAAACATTTCACGAGGCTACATTTACCAGCGTCTCGTGAGGGGGGCTAATCCATTTACCACGCCCCCCGTCCTATCGTTTTCTTTGTTCATCTGACGACCCCACCTCCACATACACTCTCTTATTTAGCTGCTGTGTATATGAAATTTTATCCATCTCATCCCATCTACATATATCTTTTTACTAGGACTCTGCCGTAATGACAGAGGAGGAACGAAACATGTGGGGAAATTGTCGGGCAGATTGGTCGAAGTGGGAAGGTGGTATAGGCGTTATATCTTACCTACATACATATTATACATATGTGTACTACATAAGACATGCTTTGCTCTCATTTATGTACTTCGGAGAATTCCAGTTACGTGTTCACATCTTATCTCTCTGTTCATATGCATACTACCTACATGTACAACTAACCTACCTACCCTATAGCTATACTACCTGATGCTATCAAACCATACCCACCTTCCCCTTCTAGCTAAACCCACCTTTTTTTACCCCACCCTACCCTACTTCTCTTGCCTACGGCCCTACACCAGACTACTACGCTACGCTACACTACGCTACACTTATACCCACAACTACACTATACCCAAACCAGCAGCTCCTTTTTGACCCCCTCCCTTCCCACTCCCCTCACATGCTTCCCTTCCTTCTCCATCCATGCCTATTCTCCGAAACGCGCGCGCGTGCATGTGTGTGCATGCGTGCGTGTGTGCAGCAGATATGCAGGGAAGCAAGCGCGTGGATGATCTGCGGGCGGAGGGAGTGTCATTTGGATGGTGCATGTGGATGTAGGAGGGGGCGTGTTACATTGCTGATTCTTGCATACTGTGGAGAGGGTGTAGGTGTAGGAGGAGATGGGACAGTGGGAGGAGGAGGAGGTGAGATGAAGGGAGAGGGGCAAGGGAGAATGGGTGTGGATGTACTTGGGCACTGGATAATCCAAGTGTTTCAAGTTGTGAAGTGCTGTTGATTCCCCATAATGTATATATATGTGTAGACACTGCGAATAGTACCAGAGTACTGCCTAGGCTGTCTGAATTTAGTTTAAGAAGATGTAGGTAGGTGAGATTTCTATTCTCTAATACTTGGTGTGTGTAATTACATAGTATTTGAGTGCTTCTGTATATCTACGTACGATTCAACTATGCTACCTCTATTCTCAAAACGAAACATAAACGCAACAAACAAACATATCCCCATCAACACATCAAACCCCACAATACTGCAACGCATAAATCCTCTCCGGCACACACCAAAAAATCCACCCCAACCCAACCACCCTCTCCACCACAAAGCCAACGGGCGGCAACCCCCAATACCCCAAACTCCTCCCCCACGCACATCGCGGATAGGGTGGAAGTCGGAGGTTGTGATGGTTGTGTAGGCGCGGAGGAGGTGGGTGGTGATGGGGGTCCAGTACCGTGGGTTCTTGTCTACGACGACGATGATGGTATTTTTCTTTTTTGACTCGTCCGTTTTATACTTCCCCTTCCCACCGTACTAGGTAGTACAGTGTATTATTTTGTCTGATCTTCAACAAGTTGATCCAGCGGTGAAAAAGTACATACACTGCTTGAAGACTCTCCCAGAACGTATCAAAGAGATAGGAAACCTCGCATAGATGATGTAACGAGGGGGTGCAAAACCTATATTATATGCTGCCTCTTTGGCCCTGCTCTGAAGCACCGATACATAATCGCCACCGTCGGAATGCAGTAAATACTCTGATATTAAAATCATATATCGTGTTGTGGTAAGACGTATACAAGTGATGTTGTACTGTTCACCCTGGAGTGTTGAGAAATTCTTAAGTGTAGCTGTGGAGCTAACACAGCGTTCTTGTTAAGAAAATGCAAAATTGCACTGGTTTGATTTCTATATATTCAGGGCAAAGTGGACTTTAATGCTATCTTGAATAGTGAGAGGGAATCTTTTCGGATAGGATGCGTTTTTGAATTGCTGTTTGCCCCATACGTATGACAATGGTACATAGACACAGTGAGGTGGAGCCAGGCCGGAGTGACTTTCTTGGACCGACAGTCAATAACCTTACTGTGTGGGCTTAAAACACATTATTTCGCAAGATTAAACCTGTGATGTTTGATGCATGAAGTGAACATCACTTACAAGCCTAAATGTGAGGAAAGACAGTGATCAATGGTTGATGATTAGACAAAGGAATTTTTGTCAGGTAGGCATAGAGAGATAAATGAGACGAAAAATGATGAAGTGTAATAGTAAATTTATTCTTTGGATAATCGGTCTTGATATCTGGCAATGCATTATCGTTAGTTCAACTAGTCGCTGGGTTTGGGCAGAACTGTAGTCAAGCTGATTTCAGTGCATTATTAGCATGCAGCGATCGATGATTGTCACATACTTGCCTCATTAGGAAGGTTGGAAGAGAGCAACCAATCACAGCTCTCCACCCGGAACGGAAAAACTCCACCTTAATCCATCTACAATGCACCAGCATCAACTTCTCAAGAGCATCCAGCAGCTCCCACACCCACACCACAAGATGATCTGCCGAAGCTGTCTCCGAACCGCCTCGCGCTCAATAGCGCCTCGCGATCAATTGGCCGCCACCATCAACACCGCAGGCCTCCGATTTCTCTCCACGACCACCCCCCGTTTGAACGCAACACCCATCAACGCAAACACAGCGACCGCAACCGTCCCCCGACAAGGCTCTTCCACATCTCCGCACGCACCGCCCGCCGCAACTTCGACCTCCGCTGCACAGCCATTCAGCGCGCCCCTTACCCCATCTGCCTCCCCGCAAGACAAGAAAAATGCCCACGCGGTAGCGGAGAAAAAAGTCCATCCGCTGGTCAGGAGCTCTGTGCCCGCTGGCACGCCATTGAAGGGCCTCAATTTCCTCAAAGACAGACCCGATCCCATCGCCATGGCCGATGAAGAGTATCCCGATTGGTTGTGGACGATACTTGACAAGAAGGACACCAAGGGCGATGCTGAGTCGGGAGATCTTTTCTGTACGTTACACCTCTACATCACGCCCACTCCTCTCTCTCTTCCCCCACATCTCCTTTATTCTCAAACCCAAACTAACAAACCTCTCTCTCTAGCGAAATCCAAAAAGCAACGTCGTATAGCCGCCAAACGACTCCGCAAGGAACAGCTCGCCAACCCCGAACTCCTCGCCCCCAAAATCCCCATGTACGAGCAGACCATCGACCTCCCCTCGGGCGATGGCACGACAGAAGGTGCCATCCAGGCCGTCGCGGCGAGAGATGCGTTGACCAAGTCGATGAGGAAGAAGAGGAGGGCGGATATTAAGGAGAAGAATTTCTTGAAGGCTATGGGTTAGTTCGAAACATGGGTGTCTTGGGTGTGGAGTGTATGTGTACGATACAGCATTGGCTTGGTGGGATGAAGAGCAGAAGATGTCTCAATTATTGATTGTATAAAAATGATTGCATCGTTGAGTGTTTTCATACTTGTCTCAGATGATAGAAGACTAGATCTGTATACTGGTTTCTTGTAATGTACCATCTTGCACGCTGGAAATACAGATGATCTCGATAGGGAGAGGGAGATGCATACTTGCTCACATCTACGTCCAGTACACAAGATTCAGTACGTGTGCGCATGTATGTATTCGAGATTATTTACTAACCGAGCCAGCTGTTCCATATATATATAAAGTCCCAACCCGAAACCCGAGAAACTCCGCGCTGCGTGTATCCAAGAATCAAAGACCAAGAAAAAGGGCAGACAATATTAAACCCGTGTTAACGATGAAAATCCCCAAGAAAGGCGGATGCAATTTCAGAAGTTCCAAAACACACTCCCCTCTCGCTCGCTCATCCCCTTACTCCTCATCTTCCGTAGACACCTCCACCTTCCTCGCCGCCTTGACCAACTCCTCCAACCTCTTATCCATGACATCCCTTCCCTCCAGCGTGCGCCAAACCTGATGCGGCGCCTTATTAACAACATCCCACCCGACCAGATTCTCGGTCAATTTCGTCAAATCCCTTTGTTTCCTCTCCCACTCAGCATCCCTGCGCGTCTCAATTGCGCTGCTGACAATGACCAACGGCGTCTCGGCACTTTGTATGTTCCTCGCGGACACGACCTCGTTCTTGGAGAGCGAGTCGGCGACGAGGTTCTCCTGGAGTTGCGCCTTGATGAATTTACCGGATTGGTACGCGTTGCGGCCATAGACGCGGTCTTCGCGGGTGCGGCCCTTGAAGAGGGCGCCGCCGAGACGCTCGATGCCCAGCGGTGAGATGATGCCCCAGGCCCAGAGCAGGAAGCCGCGCCCGGGACTCGCGAGACGGTGTAGGAGGTCCTCGTGCAGCGGGTCGATGAGCATGATCCCTGTGACTTGCTTGAGGTGCCGGGAGCTGAAGATGCGCGTTACGATGCTGCCGCTTCCGGCACCGACCAGGATCCAGGGGCCTTCTTCGCCCACGCGGGCGAGGGCCTCGGAGAGGGCGTCGGCGGACATGCCGGCTGAGTGCGGAGAGGGTGCGTTGTCGGACCATGCGTAGCCTGGGCGGTCCCAGTAGCAGTATCTGGAGATGGTGCCGTTTTGGACGGCGTTGTAGGCCCAGTGCTCAAAGTCGTACTCGGAGGGTTCTTCGCCGGCTTCGAGGAGGATGGTGGGGTCCTTTCTGCCGTGCGTGTGGGTTACGTTGCCCACGCAGCCGAGGTGGACGGCGTATTTGTCGCCGTCGACGAGGATCCGGTCGCCGTACATTGGAAGGGTTGCGTCCCGGGCGCGGATTGCCAATGTGGCGGTCATGAGGATTACGATGATGACGAAGACAACAGTGATGATGGAAGCTACGAGGACGGCGAGCCATTCTTTGAGGGTTCTACGGGTTTCGGGGCGGCCCGTCAGGCGTTCTTCTTCTTCTTTCTTGCCCCATGCTACGACGCGGTCGGTGAGGATGCACCACATTGCGATGAGAGCAGCCCAGACTACAGAGGCGATGCCCACCCAGCCTTCCTCCAGCCGTATGCGTGGTACAGCGAGAATGATGATCATGTCGATCAGGAGGAAGCCGGCTATGATTGCGGTCGTGATGCGAAGGGCTTTGGCGGGGGCTGCGAAGAATATGAGTGCGACCAGAAGATTCCCAATCGTCAAACAGGTGTATGCGAAGTCAAAGAATCCAGATCCACGGCTGTGCATTGCCGGGGGAGAAACAAAGATGGAGATGAGCAGAAGCGCCCACCACAGGCAGGAGATGATGAGGAATAGGACGGTGAAGTATCGTAGAAATCGGACGGACCACAGATTGTATGGTGATACCTATATGACGACATGTTGGCGAAAATCACAATTGGCAGAGGTGAAGATGTATGCATGGAAAACCTACAGCTGGGTCATCAGGATCGAGATAACCATCGTTGTTGGGAGGTGGTCGTGGCCTATCCAGCAGCCTGGTTCGCTCGTCCGGTTCATCGCGCTCGAAACTTGTTCGACTCCTACCACTCGTCGTGCTAAAAGCCGTTTCATCCCCAGCTTCCCGCTGTTGCTGCTCCCCGTTTTCCGAGTGCTTGTTCTTAGTACCCCACATTATGAAGGCGTACCTATGTAGGTAGTATCCGGGTATGTGGTACAGAAGCGGTCCTTGCCAGGTAGCAATTGAAAGGGAATATAACCGAATTAACAAACAAAGAACCTAGGCATATTAGCAGGCCTGTGAGGAAATATAGCTACAAGGTGTGAAGGAAACAAGAAAAGAGAAAGCCTGGAAAACTTGATGATGAATGGTGAGGGGCGTTCGCAGCTACATATGCGTGCATTTGACGATGGACGGGACGCTAACAGGAGTTGATCGACGTCATGGGTATTTAACAAGCACAAGCCAGCCATTATTTTGTAGCGCGATAGGCGAACTCAGATGTTTCCGCGACGCCGCGTGTGCTTGACATGCAGTTATAACGTATCGCATCCATTCTCTGTGAGCGGAAATGTCAGAAGTATCACGAGCAGTTGCTGTCATACCTAGGTATGCTTCAAGATGTTCATGGAAGCTCGAGACCTGGTGCAGCATTTGGCACTTGACAAATGACGCACTTGTTCGCTAGACCGAAACCCTGATCCTTGCCCCTCCATCTCCATCTCACAGACGCAGCCACCCCACATGCGAATTCAACTGGAATTGATGTTTCCCAAACACCACCTTGGCCTAGCCACATACACACATGCCTTGATTTCAACGCCTCCTTCCTTTGAATCCGCCATGTCCGACCTCGCCAAATCCTTCGCAAAAGCCAAACTCTCCTCCCTCCCGCCTCCCGAACCCCTCCCCGAAGACCCAACCCAAGAACCCTACGAAGACGACTCCTCGTCCTCCGCCTCCTCCATGTCCTCCACGGGCACGGTAATTCCTACATCCTCGCAACGCCCCGCCCCCTTGCTCCACTGGACCACCTACTACACGCAAGAATTCTATCTCGAGCGACCGCCATCAGCCTCGCGACACGCCGCAAAGTTCCACACGTACCTGATACCACCCAAGAACCCGAAGGCACCGCTGCTGGTCCTGCACCATGGGGCAGGCAGCTCGGCGCTGAGCTTTGGCTTGTTTGCTGTCGAGGTGCGCAAGGCCATGCCTGAGGTGGGCGTGCTGGCTGTCGAAGCGAGAGAACACGGCAGTGTTGTGTGGTGCGCTGATGGCACCGTGGACACCGATTTGTCGATCCACTTACTCAGTCAGGATCTCGTGGATATGCTGGAGCTGACCCGGACTAAGATGGCGTGGCCGGAACTACCAACTGTTGTGCTTGTGGGGCATAGTCTGGGCGGGGCGGTGGTAACACACGCGGCGAACGAGGGAGCATTGGGGGGTAAGCTTATGGGGTATGCCGTCTTGGATGTTGTCGAGGGGAGTGCGATGGAGACTATCCAGCATATGCAGACGTATCTTGCGAATCGGCCCAAGTCGTTTGCCACGCTGGCGGCGGCGATTGAGTGGCATATTCGCAGTCGATTGATAAGGAATCCGCAGAGTGCGAGGGCGAGCGTGCCGAGTTTGTTGCTGCAGACGGAGGAGGGAAGATGGGTGTGGCGGACGGATCTGGCGAGCACGCAGCCGTTTTGGGGGAATTGGTTCACAAAAATGAGTGCCAAGTTTTTGAACGGTAAAGGCGCGAAGTTGCTGATACTCGCCGGTACGGACCGATTAGACAAAGAGCTCATGATTGGACAGATGCAGGGTGAGTTTTTTTCTTTCTTTTGAAAGTGACAAGATTTCTAGACATCTCATCCTTACGTTGTTTTGGGTGGGTATCTAATTTTGTATGCAGGCAAATTCCAGCTCCAAGTCTTCCCGGCTGCAGGCCATTTCCTACACGAGGATCTGCCAGAGAAGACGGCAGAAGTCATCGTCGAATTCATCAAACGCAATGACCGTAGCTCCCTGATCCTCCCCCCCAAAGTATCAGACCTTCTGGCGCAGGGCAAAAAAGTATGAAAGATGTGCGGGCATTTCCATACCAATGCCATCTGCGATTCCGGCACGACCAGCTTAGAAACCTTGGATTCCCAAGGTTGGTGAATTCCTCATTCTCATTCTCCATCTTCTTAACGGAATTCCTAGAACCTCGACAGCATTGGCAATGTTATCAAATTGACACACTGTAAAAACGTGGGAAGCTGGATGGTCCCGGCTCTGAACATCGTTGTCATATTCATGATTCTGCCTTCACCTCTTCCGCAGCCGCGACAGCACCGCCGTCGCCTTTTGGCTTGTGCTTGCGCTTCCTCTTGCGCGTGGTACCAGCAGCAGTGCCTTCGGCATCTTCTGGAGCGGTAGTCTGTGGTTCGTTCGTTTCGGGCACGCGGGGCTTTGCATTCTTGGGTGTCTCCGCCTTTTTAGATTTCTTCACACTGAGAGGATTCGGCTGCTTCGGGCCATGGTTCTTCTTCTTCTTCTGCGGTCGGGCATCCGTGGGTCCGCCCTCGGCAATATCACCTTGTCCCTCTTCGTTGCTGTCTCGCTTTCTCTTCTGTCCTGCATCGGGATTTCGTGCCCCTTTGAGCCCCAGTCTGAATTTCGACTTCTCCTCCCTGTTCCTCACTTCTTCGCTGCTGGCGCCCATGGGTTCAAGAAGCATCACACTCTTGGATATGTAGATCACCGGCACCCCCGCTATCCGGCGCATGTGCTTCCTCACTTTCTCATCCTGACTAGCTATCACATAACGATGTTTATTCGTCATGCTGCCCTTTGGGTCCACCACCTCTTTTAAACACTCGAGGTCAGAAAGCGGTTCCTCGAGCTCATGGTGGTTGCAGCGGCGCCGCTCATAGGTTTTTGCCTGCTCGATGAGGGCGTTGTTTTTGGGCGTCGCATTGTAGAGGTGGCGGATGGAGCATTGCGTAATCATAGGTTTTATTTCTCCTTGCAGAACACCCTGCAGACGAGAAACTATGTCGATTTTAGTGCGGTGCGCATCTTCGAGGATGGCGCTGTCGAGTAGGACCTGGTAGGGTTCGCGGAAGCCAAATTGGATCTGATACTGATGCATCAGCTTGCGGTAAGCCTTTGCGCGCTTGAGCTTCATTTTTTTTTTTTTTTTTCGCGAGCAGCCGGCTGGCTGAAACCAAGCCTGTACGTGTGTGTTACGGCGCAAACGGTTTCGTGGAAATAAGGATCTAAAAGAAGGGTAGGGGGAGCGTCGGGGGAGGACGTTGTGGAATGTTCAAAGATGTCTCTGCGAACAGAAAAAAATGTTCCCACGTTCGGAGTTTAGTTGCGCACGGCCTGACCCACTAGTTGGACGCACTAGCCCCCTCGTGAAAGAGAGGCATCACACCTCCGCACCCGTTGGTCGTGGCTTATGCCTTTGAGTCGTAACGTACCTAATTACCTCTGAGGGGTGCCGGAAAACTACGCCTCTCTTGCTCTGTACATACTTCTACATACACTTACCGCAACCGCCCCATCTATCCATAATTGCTCCGCTTCTTGCGTCGGCGTGGTGGTTGGTGGTGCATTACGGACTTTCTTCCCTCCATGCATGCGCTGTATTAACCCCCGATCGATAATATAAAAAATTAAAATGCCATCCGATCCCTCCGCTTCCGACCCACCCTTAAATAATGCCCCTCTCGCCGGCGAGAAGTTGAGCACTGCGGCTGCGGCAACAAGCGCAACCCCCCCGACGAACCCCTCCAAACCCGAGGTCGAATACGACGATTTCGGATTGCCTATAAGAAAAGCGCGACTGAGGACTCCGTTACCTCCTGAAAATGACGAGGATTCGGAGGATTCTGAGGTGTTCAGAGATGCTGTATCAAAATCCCCGAGTAGGGAGAATCTCACTCAGCTGGGCAAGGTGAAAGGGGAAGTGCGAAGGATTGAGAGTGGACTAGTCGTGAAGGAGACTTCTAGGTCGCCATCGCCAAATAGAAGGAGGGCTAGGACCAATGAGTCTGAGAATGACGTGGTTGTGAACCTGGAGAAAGAGGAGGGCATGCAGAAGGAGGATGGCGAAGCAAAGGATGAGGAGAAGAATCTCGCAAAGCACAGCGATAAAGATCTCGAGCAGGAAAAGGACAAGGCGAAGGACCTAAAAATTGATAACGGAGAGGATCTCTTGGAGGAAAAGGCAAAAGATGCCGTAAGGGACGAGACGGAGCTACGGGAGATACCTAAGGAAGACAAAGAGGAGCAAGTGGGCAAGCTGCAAGACAACACGCTGCCTTCGGAAGTCACGGAGGCGTCCAATGGTCAAAAACGCTTGAGCACTATTGCGAATGGCGCAGTCTCTGAATTTTCACATCAGCAATTAGCGCCGCAAAACTCCGAAGACAAGGACCCTATCGACGAGCTCGATGACGGCGGGTGGCAGACGATGCCAGCATACGCGCATTACGACATGTACGACGATGACAATAAACTCATTGCGAAGGAGAATGCGGAGGAGCTTGAGGACATGAGTGGTTATGGGAATGTCGGTGGTGCTGCGAAGGGCTATACAAGGGTTATCATGGACGAGGATGTCGAGTCGGTGACCAGTATGGATGACAACACAGCCTATCTGTTCAAAGAAAGGTCGACTGCTTTGTTGGACGACGACGAGGCTGCTCGCGACCCGCTTTCGCAAATGCAAACTACCAAAAACATCCTGACCGAAGGCCAGCGTGTAGCCTACGTTGGTCTCGTCCGCCTAGGGTTGGTGGAAATGAAGAAAAAGTTTGACGAATTAGAGCGCAATAAGAATACGAAGAAGATTGTCGACATGGTGCAAGAGGCGAACCAAATGTGGGCTCAAAAGATGATGGTTCGGCTATATGCGCACATGGACATCAACGAAACGGAACAAATCATGATCGAGCAGCTCTCGGAACACGGAGTGATACCTGCCGACTTGACACCGACGTTGATGCAGAATGCGCGAGTGAAGAGTTCTGTCCCTGAGGAAGATGACGAAGCCGAGAAAAAGACAAATACAGGCGAACCCAGCATATCATCCCCACGTCCCAGTTCAATTTCCGAGAAGAATAAATCTTCCTCGAGTCTGGGTTCGAAAAGCCAGGACAGTCCAGCACCGCCACCATATAATAGTGAACCTCCACCGTATCAAGACCTCAAAGACGAGGACTTGTCCGATTCGAAGACGCCTTTTCAACTACCTGATACGGAGAATGTGGACATAGATCTCCGGTGGACAATTCTCTGCGATCTCTTTTTAGTTCTCATTGCCGATACCGTGTACGATTCTCGCTCTCGGCAGCTCCTTGAACAAGTTGGCAAGTATCTAAGCGTGGACTGGCTTGAAATATCCCGCTTCGAGAAAAGAGTTACTGAGGCCTTGGAAATGCAAGAAGAAGCCAATAAAGAGAATTGGAACGAGGAGGAGCATATGGAGGATCGAAGAAAGAAAGCACTCAAGAAACGAATCGCCTACATGGGCATTGCCACCGTGGGCGGTACTTTGGTCATTGGGTTGTCTGCTGGCCTCCTTGCGCCTCTTATTGCTGGTGGCTTGGTGACGGGATTCGCAACCATCGGCATGGCTTTGCCCGCCACCGCCGCGGGTGCCATTGCTGGTGCGGGTGGAATTGCGGCCATTACGACGACTGCTGCAGTCAGTGGCGGTACCATTGCTGTGCGAGCAGCAAGTAAACGAACGGGAGCCGTAAAAACTTTCGAATACCGCCCACTTCACAACAACAAAAGAGCCAACCTCATCATTACTTTGGCTGGGTGGATGAATGGTACTCTTGATGATGTCCGACTGCCATACAGTACCATAGATCCTGCCATGGGAGACATCTATTCCGTGCTTTGGGAGCCCGAGGTCTTGCGGAGTATGGGTGACACTATTAATATCTTGGCCACAGAGGTAGGTTTCTGAAGGATATTGTTTTCGGGAAAAGTAGCTGACGTTTACAAGGCCCTTACCCAAGGTCTCCAACAAGTGCTTGCAAGTACCATCCTTGCCGCGCTTATGGGCGCGCTACAGCTCCCCCTTATATTATCAAAGCTATCATACCTTATAGATAACCCTTGGTCCGTTTCCCAAGACCGAGGAGATATGGCTGGCCTCATCCTCGCCGATTCTCTGATGGCCCGAAATCTAGGAACACGTCCCATCACTCTGGTCGGCTTCTCGCTTGGATCCAGAGTTATATTTTCTTGTCTAAAGGAACTTGCCAAACGAGGTGCCGTTGGCTTGGTTCAAAATGTGTACATGTTCGGTACTCCCCTTGTCGCAAAGAAAGACGAGTATATCAAAGCGAAATCTGTTGTTCCTGGCCGCTTTGTCAACGGATACGCAACGAACGACTGGATTCTGGGTAAGTTACTTGGTCTTGATTAGGATTATCCTTGTAACACCATGTGTAGGTTATCTTTTCCGTGCTACTAGCGGCGGTATCATGCGTGTTGCGGGTCTTGCCCCCGTTGATGTTCCCGGCGTTGAAAATTACAATGTCACAGAACTGGTGCCCGGCCACATGGCTTATCGTCAAGCCATGCCCAAACTTCTTCGCGAAGTAGGTTGGCTCGTGGAAAGCGACGAGTTCGCCGAAATTGAGGACCCAGACCCAGAAAATCATGAAAAAAGACAACGCGAGCTCATCAACGAAATCGAAGAAGCCCGCAAGGAATTGGAGAAAAAGCCGGAGAAGAAAGGCGGTTTCAGCTTCTGGCGCAAGAAAAAAGCCCAAAAGAAGGAATGGGAAGTCTACGACGAAAAGAGCCAGGGCGCCTCTTCCTCCTCAGCCGACAAGCCCGAGGACCCGAACAAGAACACAGAAAATCCCGCCGTTCTCTTCGACGTCGACGCTATACGCCGAGAAATCGCTTCCATGAGCTACGACAACCCCGAGCCCATTGAGATCAAGGAAATCAAAAGCACGCTGCCACCCATGAAAATCGATATCTCGCAAAAGTCCCCTAACCCCTTTGATGACCTACGCAAGACTAAGAGCTACAACGATGGCCTCCCTTCTGCTTCGTCAATAGGAAATGGCGCCAGCGCAGGCAACCTCTCCACATACTCCGCCACCAACGGTACCTCAGCGAACAAGAAACAAAGCTTCGAAGAATACGACGAATACGACGAAGGCGAGGTCTCCATGACCTTCGACTCTTCCTTCAAAGAATCACCCGCTCCCGCAGCCAAATCCCCACTCCCGACTTCGTCCCAATTCACATCTCCACAGCCACCAGCAATGGGTGCCTGGGGTGACTACTCCAACCCACCGGCGATGTCGTCCTGGGGCAACGACGACATGAGCAGTACTCTTCAACGTCCGCCGCTTCGGTCCGCCACGACGGAACCTCCATCCTCGGCATCTAACCCGAATGCGAGTTTCGGGTACAATGCTTGGGCGGATGAGTTTGAGGACGATTTCGGGCAGGAGAAGGAGATGAAGATGACGTTTATGTGAGCGTGTTCCTTTGGTGTTTTGGCTGTGGGTGGGGGTTTTGGGGCGAAGGGATTGGATATACCCCTCGGGGAAGTGGAGCTTACAAGGAGCCGGAGTGCTGGTCTGACGGGTGCACGCGTTTGCTGTAGCGGACGTCCCCTTTCTTAGAGATTCTCCTCGCTTCCCTGCGGAGAGTATCCCATGTTTTTGTTTTTCAGTCTTGCTTTTGTTTTGCATGGTAGCGTTTCGCATATTTGTCCCCCTCGATGAAGGGAGTCATAGCGTTTGGAGGCGTTCTTTTGATCTTGGACTTGGTTGTTTCGGGTCATGGAGGGCGTGTTTGCTTCTTCTAGAACATTTATACTCTGATGATCAATCTACAATCCATTGTGGACGAGGTGGGGATAGGATGGATACACAAGGTGCAATGATACTGGTGTGGGAGAGGATGTGACAGGGAGGTTGATGGGTCTGAGGATGTCAATTTGAGCGGGAGACGACAACAAGCATACTACAACGTCCACGCCGTAGAGCCCCTGAAGTTTCTGTCCAATGATTGTCAACTCGTACCTAGGTACATATCTTGGCAGTAGGAAATCCAACGACGTCTTAGTTCAATTTAAACCTCTTAAACCTTCAACCTATGTCCTACCCTACCTAGTTTTCTCGTGCAATACGAAGATGGGTTCCAAATTCATGGTCTCCGCACCAGGGAAAGTGATACTCTGTGGTGAACACGCCGCCGTGTACAACAGGCCAGCCATTTCCGCTGCCATTGCTCCCGGATGCTATCTTCTCGTCGCTCCCTCGGAAAATGCCCGAGGCGTCGTTTTAGACTTTAGAGATATCCGGCTAAGTCATGCCTGGAATATTGACGCTCTCCCCTGGGACCATGTTACTTTGCTCCCAGAAAAGAAGTCATCCTACGTGAATACCCTCGATACTTCGCTACTACAAGTAATCTAGCCGCATGCGTCAACCGTCTCAAATACCCTGCCCGAGGATCAACAAAAAATCCATATCCGACCAGCCACTGCCTTCCTCTACCTTTTCATGTCCTTGGGCACCCACAATCACCCATGATCCGTCAGCACTCTCCGTTCCTTAGTGCTAGTCGGCGCAGGATTAGGCAGCAGCGCGTGTGTGTGTGTGTGTGTGTTAGAGTGCCGCTTTTCTCCTCCAAAACAACATCATCACACGCTCTGACGCTGATCTACCTACTCCTGTAGGTACCAAGAGATCCACCGAGGCCATTAGCGACCGGGCCTTTTTAGGAGAGCGTTGTATACACGGAGATCCAAGCGGTATTGACAACGCAGTATCCGCGAGTGAGCAGGCTGTTTTGGTCCAGAGGAACCCTCCCGGACCGCCACGGATCACTCCTCTCCCTTCGCTCCCGAAGATCCAGTTGCTTCTTATCAACACGGAACAAGAGCGTTCGACAGAAGAGCAGATTGAGAAACTACGGGTGAATCTTAACAAAGGATCGGAGAGATACCTTGATGATATCGAAGAGCTTACGACCCGTATACTTGTGAAGTCAGTATTGCAACTACCTATCGTGTTAGCTCTCAACGCATCAACCCCACCTCTTCATTCCTTCGCCCTCCCTAATAAAACTTCCTCGGCCAGATATTCATCCCAATCTTCTCCCCCTCGCCAACCGCCAACCCCGCATGTATCAACCTCCGATCCCCAACCCCATTCCCATCAACATTGACCCAATAAACCGCGCTCCCCACAACCGGCTCAAACACCACGCCCTTCTCCTTCCCCTTCTCGGTCGCCCTACTTACCTTTCCTTTAAACACACTTTCCACCTCCTCCCCCTTCTCCCGATCCAGCACGTTAACCTCGGGAAACCACGTCCCACCTCCCGTACAATTTGCGCGGAGGAATACGAAAAACGACGCAGGGCGGTTATATCGTCGCCCGCTTCCGTCTTTCATGAGCTGGTGTGACGGCCAGAAGTCGGTGTGCAGGTCGTAGCGTTGCGAGGAGTAGTATCGCACGAGTTGCGGCAGGGAGAAGGGTTCGCTGGGGAGGAGACTGCTGCCCATGAAACGCCGCGCGCGCGAGATGATGCATGCGACTAGCGGGTGGTCGTCGTCGAGGGGCGCGGATTGCGAGGTTCGGCCGGTGACCTTTCGGTTTTGCCCATTGGCACGTGCGATGTAGGAGTCTGTGAAGTTGGGGGTGCTTTTTTGTGGTTTGTTAGTTTGGACGTGTGTTAGGAGAGGGTGAGGGTGGATGTACCCGAGCTTTATGAGAGCTTCGGCCTCGAGGAGCGTGGTGAAGTTGTTGATGTAAATTACGAGCGGATCGAGGGATACGATTTCGGTGCTGTAGGTGTGCGCTTCGCAGGCGCTGAGGAGGGCTGGCGACGAGGGGTCTATGCTGTTCACCGCGGTCTCGGATTCAGGGGAGAGGTGGCTTTGGAGGTTTGGAGATAGCCATTCTTGGATTGTGCCGGACCAAAGGGCTTGCAGCAGGAAGGGTAGAAGAAAGAAAGCTATTAGTCCAACGTATTCGGTGGAGGACTGGTGAATCAGTAAGGAGTTGATACGGTGGTGATTGAATACGTACCATAGGCGACCGCTTAGATGCTTTTGCCCGTGAGACAGGCTCATTTTTACTTTGACTTAACCTTGCCATTATCGCAGAACTCACGTTACCGACCTAAGTCAACGAGAAGATCCCGAGAGAAACAAAGTGTGAACGGTTTCTCCGGCCCCATTATCAACGATTTGTAGTTTTCTATGATCGACCCTCGACCGCATGACATTCAATTAGGCCCAAAAATCACCCCGAAAGTTTCTGCATTGGATTGGCCGGCTTAAGTATAGTTCGGAAGATAACGCGAGTCCTCCATATTGAGCTCTTTGGTGGTAAAAACCTGGGGTAATATCGGTGGCGGGGAACCATGCATGGGAGGAGATGTTATCAGCCGGGAAGCGAGACCTTCTATACAGTTTCTATGCGTATGCAGGTGAAATTTACTAGAAAGATTGTGACGTAGAGGTTGGCGAAGAGATAATTGATAGAAGAGAATTGGTACTACTGGCTTCCCATTCTTTGCAACGTCTTCTCTCTAGATATCTTCTCTCTAGAAAAGACCTTATATGAAAAGCTAAACCTTCTGTATTAGTCTACCACCTTTTGTCCTTTTCATCTTACTTGTTTTCTCTCTTGTATTATTTACTTTCGCTTTTATCTCACCTACGTCTACCTTCAGCTCACTTATTTCACGTAGAAAACCTTGGAGTCGTCTATATAAAACCCGCTACAACTCACCGTCTCTTAAACCACCACAACTACAAAAGAAGCGGGGAGATTAAAGATAGGAGAGGTACTTCCTATCCGAGGCGGTACTGAAAAGGTTTTGGCAATATGGGAATATACTAAGTATCATGACGCAAGATACTACGTCTGTCTCTGGTTGTGGGGTCGTACACATAAGTAAAAGATTTTTGATGGAATGTTAAAGTTCTAGCTAGAAGACTAAGATGAATTGCTAAAGAAGAGGCATTGCCGAAGCAGAGAAAACATAAAGAGAAGAGGGAGAAAATAGGAGAAGTAGAAGGAGGAAGGGAGGAATCGCACATTGTACACCGTCCCCGCATTACATACATAAGGGTTTGGGTACGTCTATCAGTGAACCTCTATGCATTGTTTTTCCTAGAGGATTTGTCCAAAACGGCAAAAACAGACGGACGGACTTCGAACATTGCTGTAGTATGGAAATTACTCCCAATCAGGCCTGAACGGCGGGAGAAAAAAGCAGGGGGCAGTTGATGAGTTTAAAATTGATAGCCGGTGAGAGAGATATGGATTAGTGACTACGGGAGACAGAGATGCACATAAAGGTAGCGGAGGAAATGTGACATAGATGCTAGTCGGGGGAGGTTTGAGCAAAACACAGAAGAGATATATAGGATGAATGGATGATGACGAGCAGGAAGCTAGCAAACTTCGATAAAGCCCATCCCATCCTGGCCCGAACCGTCTACGCAATTGCAAAAAGGAGAAAAAAGAAAAGGAGGAAAATAATAAAAGGTAAAGAAAAGGGCATGCCACAGAGAGGGAGGCTCGTCGTAGGAGCGCTCCATGGGTAAAGAAAAACTCCCACTTTTGGCCCGACCCTCTCGTCCGCTTCACCCGTAGTAGCGCTGCTTTTTCACGAGGCTGTCCAAAAGAAAATCGAAATCCTCGCCACACCATGCGTTCCTTCATACTCTATCATGTCTCCTGACTCATGTAGTGTTCATAAACTCATGTCGGCACATCGATTACTGTGAGGCGCACTGGACGCGCTCGCCGCCGCCGCCCATTTCATCATCGTCGTCGTCCATGGCGCCAGCCATTCCGCGGGCGCGACCGCTCTCGCGCGTCGGGTCGACGTCTTCGAGTGTGAAGTCCTCGGTCATGGCATCTGGAGGGGGCAATGAGGCAGGGACAGAGCGGGGAGGCAACACGGCCTCAAGCTGCTTAACCTGCTCGGGTGTCATGGGGCCACCGTCGGGGCCAGCGATGCGCTCGGGGAACTTGACATCGAACTGGATGTAGAGGTTGCCGTGGTCGTGGTGCCGGAAGGAGGGCATGCCTTGCTCGCGGATGACTTTGACGGCGCCTGTTGTTGTTAGTTAAAAGTTTTTACTTGTAGATGGGGAATACGTACTTGGAGCAATGCACTCGCCGGGGATAATGTCAACAGTCAACCACCGCTCGTCGAGATGCTCAATGTGGATCTGGCCACCTGCAAGCGCGGTCAAGAGGTCGATTTCAGCCTGGTAGAAGAGATCGTCTTCTTTGCGCTGAAATCGCGGGTGGGGTTTCTGTTCAATCTCAAAGACGACATCACCGGGCTCGACGCCGGGCAGCTGGTCGCCCTCGCCGCGGAACTCGATACGGTGACCGGACTTGACACCGCGGTCGACGTGGACGTGGAGCACCTTGCGTTCTATGATTGTCTTCTTACCGTTGCACTGTTTGCATCGGTCGCGGTCGCGGATGATCTCTCCCTCACCCTGGCAGTCGGGGCATACCGTCTGGAAGCGCTGGATCATGGGGCCCATCTGTCGCATCATGTGCTTCATTCCGCGTCCATCACAGCCGGCGCACTTCTTTACGGCGCCCTCCTTACCGCCGCGGCCATCGCACTTGGGGCAAATGACTGACTTCTGCAGAGCCAGCTTCGAGACCTTGCCGCGATAAATGTCCTCGAGAGAGACCTTGTGGACGTGGGAAATTGTGCGCGCTTTCTTGGGGCCTTGTTCTCTCATGCCACCACCAAACATACCTCCGAAGGGACCACCGCCGCCGCCACCAAAGAACTGCGCGAACAGGTCCTCGGCAGCCATACCGCCCGCACCACCAGCACCACCTTGCTCCAGACCCTCCTCACCATATTGGTCGTATATCTGTCGTTTTTCGGGATCTGACAATACCTCATATGCGTGTGATAGGTCCTTGAACTTCTCTGCGGCGTCCGGGTTGTGTGCGTTCTTGTCTACGGCACAGTCAGAAAACCAAGTCCATTACCAATCACAACAATGACTTACCAGGATGGTGCTTCAGCGCTCCCTTCTTGTATGCCGACTTGAGTTGTGATTCGGAGGCATCTGGTGACACCCCAAGGATGTCGTAAAACTTTGTATCTTTCACCATCGTGGCGGGAGTGAAGGCGGGTAGCGGGGTTGACGTCGGAAGATTTCAGTCCGTCGTGTCGTTGCCTTTGATATGCGGAGGTTCTGTGTCTATGAAGAGTTAGTCAAGGATGTTCGCCGGGAGTGGCTCGGGTTGCTTCAAAGATGTATTCCCCGAACACAGCTGATGAGGCTGGAGGGGGCCAGGCAGGCGCGGAGGGGTTGGCGGGGAAGACGAAGCTGACAAAGGGAGCACGTACGAGATGGTGAGTTGTGTTGGAGAGGGTTGAGAAACTCTCGGAGGGCCACAGTGCGGTTGATGGAGGATACTGGGAGGGGTGGGAGTGGTTTGTGGTTGTGGAAGACGAGCTTAAGAACGTTTTGGGTGGGTGAAAGTTAAACGGGGATAAGAGTTTCGGTGTGATTCCACGAATTTCGATCCACTGCGTTCTGCATACAAAGCCACCCGCGCGACACAACCACAACAGAATTTTTTGCCTGGCGTGCGGCCTGAGTCTGAAAAGGGTTTTCAGGCAAGAGAGAGGAGCAAAAAGAAAATAAATAATTATCAAGGTGGTGGGTGCTGCGAGGAGGTCTGCTGTCAAAAGGTGAGGAGCGGTTGGGCCAATCACCGCCACTGAAGATCTTCTGCAGCCAATTCTGCCGCGCCACATGCAGATTGGCGAGACCCTGAGGCGATGGACTCGAATCGACCACGGTGAATGCCATCATGGATGCCATCAACCCGTCTGTGCGAAACCCAATTTACTCGTCTTCTGCCCTGTCACTCACTGTCTGTCATGTACAAAGCCCATGATGTGCAGCATGCAATCTGTCCTTGTGTTCCTACTATGACTAATCAACAGCCATCATCCATACGCCTGCCATTTGCAGTGCTGTTCTTTGCAGCTACCATACATAGGTACAGTTTGCGAGGCGAGTAACGGCGTGACAAACAAAGCAATTTCTAGATAGTTCTCGAGGTTTTGCAAACTTGATGACCGAGATGGGGTTCCAAAGCCATCACCAAGTCGAGCTAGCCAATCAACGCTAAGCCCACTATCTCGGTCGTGGCCGTCTCGGCCCATGCCAGTACAATTCTGCTTGTACTTTCCGTCTAGAATCCAACATGGAGTCTGACATCGGTTTCAAAGCGGCCGTCGAGGAAGCACAGAAAGGTACCTCGCTTGCTCATGACAAGATCCCCTCATCTTCTAACTCAACTAGGTAGCTCCGAAGGCGGCGTGCCCATCGGGGCATGCTTGGTGAGCGCAGAGGGCAAAATCTTGGGGCGAGGCCATAATATGCGCATTCAAAATGGAAGCCCTACACTTCACGTGCGTCCTACCAACGCCTTCGTGACTGCTCTGACTCTGTGACAGGCCGAAATCTCCGCTCTCGAGAATGCTGGACGATTGCCCGCAGCCGCCTATCGAGATGCTACCATGTACACAACACTTGTATGTATACCCTGGGAGCCAATAGCATCGCGACCCACGTGGCGTGACCTTTTTGGGCTTGACCAACCACTCCTGCTTGCCTTCAACTGACTGTCCTGCGAATAGTCACCCTGTGATATGTGCACTGGCGCCTGTGTCATGTACAAAGTGAAGCGTGTTGTCATTGGTATGTATCTCCGTACAATATTTGAGCAGTACTGATCGCTATAGGCGAGAACAAAACATTCATGGGTGGTGAGGAATATCTGAAGCAGAAAGGCATCGAGGTGGTGGTCTTGCAAAGCAAAGAATGCCAGGGTTTGATGGCCAAGTTCATCGAGGAGAAACCCGGCGACTGGTAAGCATTCTCCGGCTCTATAGTGCCGACTGACATGCCACAGGTACGAAGATATTGGGGAGCATGACAAGTAGCCGTCTCTTGGGTTTAGACTATGGACTATGCTGCGGAGTACTTGTGGATTTCTTCGAAGAAGAATTTCAGGTCGTCCGGTTTCACAAACGGTGTGATCCCTACATAGTGTCAGCAGATAAATCGGAATATATCGAAAAGAACATACCGTGGCCCAAATTTGCAATCCAGCCCTGCTTGCCTCCACCGAATCCGGCCACCATCTCCTTAACCACAGCCGTAATGGCGTCACGCCCGCCGTAAAGCACACCGGGGTCGGCGTTACCTTGCAGCGTCTTTCCCTTCGCCCGCGCAACCTTGTATGCTTCGGCTGGGTCGTGGAGCCAGTCCAGTCCGATAGTATCATAGCTAGTGTCACACAAGTCGTCGAGCGCGTACCACGCCCCTTTCGCAAACACCGTCATGGGTACACGCTCAAGACCGAGTTCGGCGAGACGCTTGGGGACGTTATCGGCAATGTAGGTAAGAAACGGGAGCGACATGGTCCTGAAAGATGCTGGCGACAGCTCGCCGGCCCATGAATCGAACACCTGGAGCATCTGCGCACCGGCTTGAACCTGCAGGGCAAGGTACTCTACGCAGAGCTCGGCAATCTTCTGCAGCAGCGCCTTACTCTCTTCAGTGTATTTGAAAACCCATGTTTTGCTTTGTATGAAAAGTTTTGTGCCGCCGCCCTCCACCATATAGCATAGCAGCGTCCAAGGCGCCCCGCAGAAGCCAATGAGGGGCACTCTTCCAGCCAACTTCTGTCTCGTGAGTGTGATGGCTTTGTACACATAGTCTAGCGATTCCTTGACGTCTACCTTCCTCTCCATAATCTCCTTGTACTGCTGGTCTTCGGGAGTCTGCAGGGGGTCTGGGAAGTGCGGTCCCTTCTTGTCTACCATGATGACCTCCATGCCCATAGCCTGTGGTATTACGAGAATGTCGGAGAAAATGATGGCGGCGTCGATGAGCCCTGCATATCGTTCGATGGGCTGTAGGGTGAGCGTCGACGCAATTTCGGGTGAGCGGCAGCATTCGAAAAAGTCATTCTTGCCTTTGGCCTCGTGGTACTCGGGGAGGTAGCGGCCGGCTGTGGACCAAAAAAAAAAGTCAATTGTCTGCGAAGTTTGCGGTAGATTGGGGTTCTCACCTTGACGCATCACCCACATGGGCGGTCTTTCGACCGTTTCGCCTCTAGCCGTCCGTAAAATGAGGTCATTCTTCAAAGGTTCGAATTGGGGTGCCATGTTTGCCGCAATGGAGTGTTTGGACGATGCTGAGTACAGGCACGGATCATGAACTCATCGACTGCCCCGCGTCAGACTAGCCGTTTTGGGAATTTACAGGGGTATGATACTTCAGCCGCATGTCTACCTAAGTATGTACCAGCGGTCCGCATAGGTATCTAGGTACCCGTCTGTATGTGGCTCAGTCGATTCATTGCATCTAATAGTTGGGGACGATGCAGGCTACACTGTCGCGATGGACGCCTTGCAGGATCATTCAAAACTCAGGCCCGGTTGCTCGACGATATCACTCGCTCAGCTACGCGTCGTCCCTGACGCGCCCGTGGCACGCTTCACGTGCTCGACCACTGCACATCCGAGGAGCGAAGACCAAAGCAGCAGTCAATCTCGATGACATCCCTCAGGGTGCCATTGATGGGCCTCCGTTGCCCCCGATCGATGATGAGCCCGAATATCCGCCGTTGCTGTTGCAAGTGCGGAATAGCATGCTCAAATTCAGCCACTGCGTAGTGCTCACTAGGGTCGGGGGCTTCTACGAGGTATGTAGTCCGGTGTGGAAAGGAGTGGACTAACGATACCAGCTCTACTTTGAACATGCAGACGAATATGCGCCGCTGCTCAATATCAAAAAGTCGAAGAAGAGAGCAGTCAAAGGCAGTAAACGGCCACCAGTGTCTATGGTCAGCCACTGAGCATCCATTTGTCGTCCTCGTCTAACTTGAACAGGCCGGCTTTCCTTACTATCAGCTCGATCGGTATCTGAAAATTCTCGTACAAGACTTGAACCGGCACGTCGCCATCAATGACGAATTCCTCAACGATGCCCCAAGAAAAGCCAAGGGCGAGTCTCAGTACACCAGAAAGGTGTCCCGCATCATTACTCCAGGAACCTTGATAGACGAGCATTTCATGGACCCATGGCAGAACAACTACTTACTCAGTATTCACGTTGAGCCTGAGGCGCTCAAGCAGGAAAACGCCGTCAAAGTCAGCCCAGGCAGCTCCAGTGTCTCTTCGGTACTCAATCTTCCACGCACACAAGTCGGTCTGGCATGGATCGACCTTTCCAGTGGCGATTTTCTAACCCAAAGTACCGATATTGCGTCCCTTCCCTCCGCAGTGGCACGTATCAAACCACGAGAGATTGTGCTCGACAGTATATTTGAAGAAAAGGAACATTCACAAATGGTGTCCATTCTCCAAGACGATGGCCATGTTGTCACTTTTCAAGAGCCCTCAGCGCAGCCTCTTTCCATGTCTGACTGGATACCGATGCTGGAGGACGTAGTTGGAGAATTCAACGAGGCAGATTTCAGCCCCTGCGAGGTGGCTGCCGGGGGGTCCTTGTTGCACTACGTTAAACACCAACTGCTGGGTTCCAGGACGCAGTTGCAAGCCCCTGTCCGACACCAAGCCGAAGAATACATGAGCATTGATAAGAACAGTCTGAGAGCATTAGAAATCAGGAGCACCATACGAGATGGCCTCTACGAAGGCAGCTTACTGCACTCATTGAAAAAGACGGTCACCAAAAGCGGGACCAGACTTCTCACTCAGAGACTTTGTGAGTGAGGAATCGCCGACTACTAGCTGTGTACTGATTTGAAACAGCCGCACCTTCCATGTCTCTTTCCACCATCAACGATCGACTGGACCTGGTCGAAGAAATGATTGACTACCCTCAGCTCCGCCAGGAAATAATCATGCTGCTTGAGGGAACTTTCGACTCACTCCGGCTAGTCACCAAATTCACACTCGGCCGTGGTGATGCCGATGATTTGATGGAACTATCTAAAACCATTTCCACAACGGCAGATGCTTGCAAGCTGCTAAGTGATCACTCCGCATCCAGAAACACGATTCCGATTGATCCAGATGAAAAATCAGCTGGAGTTAAGCGACGAGGATGTATCTCTGCATTGCGGAGGCGTTTTACCTTGGACGAACCATTGAAATTGGCTGACCGGATTCAGAATGCCATTGACGAAGACGGATTGTCAGAATATCATAGGCTGGAAGAGAGTGAAACTGCCGAATTGGAAGGCCTTGCTCAGGATGTATTGGGGCGAGAGGCTGGCGAAGAGGATTTGAAGGCGATGCCAAAGCGTATCCAGCCCAAGCCTCGTTTGATTGAAGGAAGCTTCAAGAGCGCCACTGACGGCCGAGACGACGTCTGGATCATGAAATGCACTGCCAGCAAGGCTTTAAAGCGCTTGCACGAGAAGCTTGACTCCATGACTGAGGAAAAAGCCACCCTGGAGCAAGACCTGCGACAAAAGATGGGTACTGAGAGCCTGTGTCTCAAATGGACACCTACCCTCGCTCACATTGCACATGTCAAGGGCAAAGACACCGCCCGTGTCACTAGCCACTACCCTAAGAGTCTAAGCAGCAGCAAATCTACGCGGTCCTTCCAAGTGCCGGAATGGACTCAGTTAGGAGCTCGGCTGGACGAGACTAGATTTCACATTCGCAACGAAGAGCAGAAAGTCCTTGCAGATCTTCGTGAAGACGTTGTCCGGAATATCGTCAAACTTCGACGAAATGCCGCCGTCCTCGATGAACTTGATGTAGCTTGCGCATTTGCTATTCTTGCAGTTGAAAATAACTTTACACGTCCAATTCTCAACGCCGGGACCTCCCATAACGTCGTAGGGGGAAGACATCCCGTCGTCGAAACAGGTCTCATTGACCAAGGCCGCAAGTTCGCACCCAACGACTGCCTCTTGGGTAAGAATGAACGAATGTGGCTCATCACAGGCCCTAACATGGCAGGCAAGAGCACCTACCTTCGCCAAAACGCACTCATATCCATCCTCGCTCAGACGGGATCTTTTGTTCCTGCTGAGTATGCCGAAATTGGTCTTGTCGACAAGGTCTTCAGCCGCGTTGGTTCCGCGGACAACCTCTATCAAGACCAATCGACCTTCATGGTGGAGATGTTGGAAACTGCACATATCCTCAAAGAAGCCACACCGCGCTCGTTTGTCATCATGGACGAAGTCGGCCGTGGCACAACGCCCGAAGACGGTGTTGCTGTGGGCTACGCTTGTCTGCATCACCTTTACCACTTCAATCAGTGCCGGACCCTGTTTGCGACTCACTTCCACGCCTTGACGGATATGACAGCGGGTTTTGAAAATCTTGCGTGTTATTGCAACGACGTTCTGGAGGAGCCCGATGGCAAGTTCTCGTACATTCACCGGCTGCGTAAGGGTGTCAATCGGCAGAGTCATGCGTTGAAGGTTGCTCGGGTTGCCGGTCTACCTGAAGATGCCATCGCGGTTGCATCTAAAGTGCTGGAGGAGTTCAGGTTGGAAGGAACTGGACATGTTGAAGGCAGGAAGCTTTCACAGGCCTCTGCTGCTTAGCCAGGTGCCAAGCTACAACTCTTTCTCATTGCTTTCGCGCTCATGATACCCTAAGTTTGTTTACAGGCATCTGCTTTTTTTTTCATACGGCCATTGCCTTGACAAATTGTATTTGTATGTTATTTGTAGACTATTATGTATTACTATGTGTAGAAATAGACAGAATGCTTCTACGCTCAAGGGCTGAGATAATTCAAACAATACGGAGATGAAGTCGCGGCTGACTCCAATCATACCCTCTGCGACGATTGTTTTACACTTTCAAAGAAAAGAATCCCAGAACTCCAACTATTCCTACTTTTGTTATCGTATCAACTACATACGTATCATCAAGCCACTATAGTGCGTGACGCAGTGCAACACCAACAATGCATTGACACATCTCCGGAAAACAGATACAAGATCTGGTGACATCGTGGTTGCACACCACAGCGTTATTGAAGGGAAGTGCTGCCGACCTGTCCACTGTGCAGCAGGATTGTCAAAAACCTGAAGCTTTAGTTGGACAAGCTGAGCAAAGGGCAAAAGGTACGGATGAGGCCGAGGAATTGAACAAAGGCTCGCTACCGCCACGGCTGAGATGAAAGAGAAGGATGAAACAATCACCATGGAGGTGAACAAAAGTTATTCTCTGGAATCCAAGGTCGATGACGTGCAGAAACACATGATTGTCACGAAGAAAGAGACGGAAAAATTGAGGACAGCACTAGCGGACGGAAATGCACGGACGGAGAATGTCGAATCCTCGCTTTTCGCAGCAAATCAGAGCATCACGGACACAGAAAAAACGCCTTGAAACGACCAAAACAAAAGCACTGAACTAGAGTTAGCTTTGAAGGCCACCAAAGAGCAGACCGAAGCCCTTCGAGACGACCTACTTGGGAAGGAAAAGAACTACAGTGATCTCCGTGATTTGGAGGACAGGGAGATTGACAGTAAAGAGCGTAAACTCAATGAGGCAAACAAGGAAATCGCAGATACCAGCGAGAAGCTTCAGACTGTGACAGCCCGTTTTGACGAAAGTCAGCAAAAGTTGAAGGGAAAAGAGCAAGATACCCTTATATCGTATCGTGAGCTGGGTGAAAGGGGATAAGAACTGGATGATTTTCGCTGCCGAGCTCGATATGTACAAAGGTAGCGACTCTTGTGCGTCCAAGAGCTTGATGCATCCCGTGCAGAACTCCGCGTGCCGTCTAACAAGTTACATGACACCACCAAAGAGCGGGACGACTGCAAAGCCCGAGTGAGGCATCTAAAGTTTTGCGATGGAACTTGGCAAAAGAGATCAAGACATTGTCTCAGTCAAGGAGAAATGAAAGGAAGCCACAAAAAACCACGAAGCAGTGAAATGCCAAGCGAATCGTTTGGAGCGCGACATGAAACCTGCAGCAATCAACGTCCAGACCCTTTCCTCGCTCTCGGAAGCCAAGGAACGCAATCTCGTTAATCTCAAAGCCTTCAGAGTAGAAGAAAGCGGAGATACACACTCCTTAGCTCTCTTCACACCAAATTTACCAGTCGAAGTACCTCAACCCTACTAGATCGCAGATGTTCAGGTATGCCATGGATATATTCTCGTCGGCACTGCAATGCGGGACTTTATCGCCGCGTTTGACAAAACAAGCCACATTTATCACCTGTCGTACTATATCTGGCCTGGGGTGCACATTTTATGGTAAATGTCTTCCGCGTCGAATATGCCCTCGAAGTGGCGTGGTCATAGTCGTTGGATATGAAGATCATGATACAATGATACTGCGGGCCATTCGCATATGGCTGAGAGAGAGCCTAAGTACGAATCTCGTCGTCCACGACGACGAGCAACAAAAGACCCTAACACTCGACTCCGTAGGTGGTATCGACGATCTTGGACGCTATTATCCCAGGAGGTCGCGGGTTGACATCGTTGAGCCATGGTGTAGGGCTAACTTGGTTGGCGCCCGTGTATACAAGGGGCTGCATATGCTGGATCCCATCAAACAGCTTATACTCAATGTTAGGATGGTCCACTCTTCCCTCTAAATGAAACACGCCGCTTTGTAGACCCATTCGACGCAATATGGCATAAAATTCCTCTCGTATCATGCCAATCTCGTGGATGGTGAGATGTGATAGAAAGGGACAGTCCGTTTGCTTGAAAGTACCATATGCCGATCCGATCATCTCTGCGCTCTGCGGAAGGTCGTCGTAGCGTTAATTAAACAAAATCTTGCCATTTCACGGAACGACATTATAATCAAACTTAGAGCCGTCACAGTATGGTACCAACAAGACTGACATGCATATTAGTGTCAATGGCCTCAAATGCTTTGGGTATGTCTACAAGGCTCTGAACCCGTGATACACCGTCGGAACTTCAGCCTCAGCACGGTTTTACAATCAATGGGACGCTGAGCGACTTCTCGTTAATTATATTAAGGTCTCTGTAAACAGGTTTAGATAGTTGTAGGAACGAAGTCTTTCGCTTCGTAATACCACAAAATAGACTCTATATAGTGTATATAAATCTCTTCCTTCCTTTCGTGCTTATTAATTTGGGGGTCCCTAAAGCACTTAAATTGTACAAATTAATTTATATGTAAGCACGAAAGGTTATGTCGAGATTGTAAGCAAATGTTAAGCTTGTATTGATACCTAGCTATCTCACAATGGTTCTTTGTAATACCTTAGCGAGTTAAGCTAGAGCACGATGGCCATCCCATCTTCGCTAGGATCTACAAGTAATACAGCAAACTACAAAAGGGAAGGCTATTTCCTGTTCTGCAGCACGCAGGCTCAGCGTAGAAACCCACTAGCTTTCCAAGCCTGAATGTACTTCTTGAGAACACTGTCAGACACCGGTTGAACATTCCTTAGCGTCTCCGAATGCTCTCTTGTCTTTTCGGTTGCTAAAGTCACTCCGCCGCATGACATGTGCTCAAATTTATGCTCAAAGAAGTCTATCGCTTTCACAGCCGGATTATCCCATGGATCTTCCCCAGGATAAGCTCGTACCCTTTTGATCCACTCTTGAAGAGACACCAGGCCTTTTGGCGGTATTCCAAGTAACTCTGTTAAGACTGGGGTTGCGTCTGCCCACGTTCTATGCACCGGACCATCCAAATGGTAGATAGGGTAACAGTCCGAGGAATTGCGTAAGAGTAAATCGCTCAACGAGGCTGAGGTGTCTTCGAGTGTCAACCACTATAAAAATTCATCGTTAGTAATTGTTGCACGATCGAAGCTTTTGAAGTCCGTGTCAAAAGCAGTCATTTTCAATTTGCTAATCAGGGAGATGGAGCTTTTCAAGATGAGAAGCCAAGCAAGGGTGAATGTGGCACATACCGTGTATACACCATCAAGGATAGGGAAAGAAGCTAAAGTTTGTGATGACTTGAACAAGAAACCAAGAACTTCCATATGATTCCAGTATCCACTAACCCTAGAACCGGAAAGCTGTCCTAGGCGAACGCTCATGGCACGAAAGTGGTCTGGATATTGCCCAAGAGTGTCGTATAATATGCGTTCGCATACTGCTTTGGAACCACCGTAGCCATTAGAAAGAGCACTTTCAACGTCCCATAGTTGCTCTGGGACCGCAACTTCGTCGTTGCCGTGAGTGGTCGGATATATTCCCACAGCAGCTATAGAGGATACGAATTGGAAGGTGAACTTGAAATCGCTAGCAGTGCCGTTGATAAACATCTTCCGGCGGGATACGATCTTCGAAGAGAAGTCGATGAGATTGCGCAATATCACAAACTGATTCTCGTTCTGCATTAACGTTCGAAGTCCATTTGAAGGATAGGCGTTGTGAACGATGTGAGTGATATCAATAGATAAACGGTCGTACATGTCATCGCTCAAGCCTAGCTGAGGCTTCGAGGTGTCTGTCTCGACCGCTCTCAGTTTTTTAATCATCCTCTCGTCTACAAGAATACTCCTCGACTTCATAGCCTCAATTTGCCGTTTCAATGGATCGCGGGTGCTGTCTTTACGTACAGAAGGACGATTCAGACACCAGACAATATCAACTGAGGGCAGACAGAGAAGATGTTGTACGATGTGGGTGCCAAGACTTCCAGTTGCTCCGGTGACAAGTACTCCTATAGATCCAGATGAATGAATAGGGTGATTTGTATGGTTCAGGATTGAGAAACCGCTCGTTGCAGCTCGCACATATTCATCTGAAGCTAAACTCCGAGCCTTTGCCTGTTCGGCAGGGAGGTATAGACCGTGCTCGCCCGTGTGACTTTTGGCAGGAACAAGTGGACGATCTAGGACTTGTCCGTCATCCGTCGCGAAAGCAATTAAAATTCTCTCCAATTGGCTTTCAGGTAATTCGCCATTTGTACACTCAACGTGCTTGTAACCGGCACTGAGCAATTCCTTCTCCCAATGCAGATGGTCGACAATGGCATGGGTCCGATCATCATCGAACAACCACCAATCTTCTAGAGTGCCCCAGACGAGATCAATACAGTGAAGGGTATCCATCATTTCGATCAGCATCAAAAACCCTTCTGGACGCAAGAATTGCCGAATGTTCTGCGTAGATGCTTTGAGTGAGTGAGTGGCATGGACGGCATTGCTGGCGATAACGATATGTTGCGAACCGATCAACTCAGACTGAGGCGGTGGTTTTTCGATGTCATGCACCAAGAACTTCATAAATGGATACATTCTGTACTTCTTCTTCGCTTGTGCCTCAAGTGATGGCGAAAGATCGGTGAAGGTATATTCCAATGGGACACCAAGCTTCGCTAGAGCGGGCACAAGCATGTTTGTTGCACCGCCAGTACCAGCTCCCATTTCCAAGATTTTCAAAGGAGTTTGGTGGTGAGATGACTGTCTTGTCTTTTTGATCAATTTGGTGAGGAAGTTGGCCATTAGGTCGAAATACACTTTGTTGAAAGGGTACTCGCCATAGAAATCAGCCGCTAGTTCGCGGTTCCTCGCATCCCCAAACAGCAATTGTGGGCCATTGATATGGTTAGACAGAACATCCGCTAATCTGGTGCCAACATTATATGTTAGCTGATGTAGAGAGCTATGTTGCCCATGATGTCGCATCAATTCTTCCAAAATAGCCTCGGCACTCTGCACTGGCAGTAGAATGGCGGTACGAGTGAGAATATCGTTCTTTGTATCAATGATTCGCGTATCTTCGAGAATTTTATAAAGATGTTCTTGGAACCGACGATGTTTGGCAGCCAAGGGAATGCGCTGCAGAGTTTCACCTGGTTTGGCCGTCTCCAGATTACAGCCTAGTTGCTTGAACGCCCTACTTATAAGTTTCAGGCAAAGTCTAGTCTGTTTTTGAGATACCCCTTCAAGATAATGTGCACATCCACTGCGTTTGAGAAAATCATCTGTGCATGCTGTGGATTGGCGAAACACTTCTAGAATTGCGGAAGGTGAGTAAAAGGAGGCGTCGTTGTAATCGTACGTTTCGGGGATAATGACATCCTCTACCGATGAGTCGGGGGTAGGATATCTCGTTTCGCGGCTAGAGGAAAGGTCTGAATGGATCGTATCGGGAATTCCACCGGGAGCTGCCCCATTCGAAAGACCCAGTACTAATTTGAGGTACCTCAATACGCCTTCCACGTCAACAATCGCTACAATTTCGGCCTGGTCCAGAGTGCAATGAAAGTGTTTCTCAATGTCATGGGCCATTTCCATTCCCATCAAAGAATCGATACCAATGTCGGCAAGAGAATCAGTTCTCTGGATTTCGTCAAGCTTGAGCCCTGATATATCCGCCAAGACACGTTGTAGATGAATCCAAAGTTCATTATCTGTCTTACTAATACCGGAGCTTGCCACTGTATCTGCGAGCGGTCGGCTCTCAACCTCTTGCTTGGGCTTATGGGAGATTTCGTCCGTTACGTCGAGATTTTGAGGAAGTATCTCTACAGGCTCGACCTGTGCCATCGAACCCCCGGCTCCTGTAGAGCTTTCATTCAATTTTTTCCTGCAGCATTTATTAATACGAGCGTTGAAACGGTTGAGAAGAGACGTTTCTGACAGGACCCTGAGTAGGGTAGTCTACGACCCTGAAAAGCCCGGAACATAAGAATCGGATAGAAAATGGAGAATCTTACAATGAAAATGGACTGTATTCAACTCCAAGAATGACTTCTTCAAGCGATCCAGAGTTGGCATCATAGACAAAAATGTCTGTTAGGTAGGAATCGCCTGCGATGCGCTTGTATTGTGCCAACACATGCCTCTCCCTTTCCGAGTCGTCGCCCAAATAATTTCTTTCGCTCATTTTTCGTGCTATTTCAGGTGATCTTATCCATTTTTCTATGCCGTTCATGATGTAAACGGTATCACGGTTTGTTTTTCTGTCTCGAGCCATACAATTCGCCCATATGCCGCCTACCTGAAGATAGATTTCACACAGGGCAAAGTCGAGCCAAATCCCGTCAGAACTACGTAAATTTAGTATGTTTAATGATATCATAGAATTTCTTGTCATATTAATGCATCATAGGATAGAATGGAGAGAATTCAACTGGATGAAAGGGAAGTATAGTGATTGAGACTTGCAACGTACCGCTTCTTGAGCACCCTTCCGGCTGATTCATTGGTTCGTCCGACTAACTTTCGAAGACCTTGAAACTTCTGACTATAGTCGATGATTCCAGATGATACCTGATAGATACTTTGTCCTTGTATAATCTCTTCGGCATCATCACTACTTTCCACGGCCTGGAGATATCGGTTGTGCGTTACCAGGCGCTCAAGCCTGCGAAACTCAAGCCACGCACTGGTTTCATCATATGACCGAAATACTAGTTGTCCAGTCAGGTGAACGCAATCTACGGTGTTGACCGATTCGCTCGAGAACGTAAAGTTCCAGGTGTTGGAATCAGCACCTAGACCGTCGAAGCCAAGGTGTAACAATCTAGACGAATTTACGGGTAGTGGGATTCCATGAACGATGTTGCAGATCTGCGGGTGTGATTTCTCGCTCTCAGGGCGTCGAGAGATGACACTGTTCAATGCTTGGATGGCCAACTCAATCAGATATGTGGATGGACAGATCTGTACAGTGTGTCTAATTGTATAGCCTGACGCAACATCTGAGAATTCTTTCATCATAGTATTGATGCGGAAGCGGTGGCGATTTTCACTCTTCTCCTCAAGATTTAGATGAGTGTAGAGTTGCGTTGATGGAATTTCAGCTGACAGCTTGTCATTAGGTGAGAAATTTCCATTGGCAATGCTCTCGACTGGAGCCTTAAGTTCCAACCAATGGCGACTCTTCTCAAACTGGTAAGGCGGTAGAATCATTGGTGAATACTGATACGTCTGCTTTCGCGAGTGTGGCCAAAATTGGGCGCGTATACCAGCTTTCCAAAGACCCATTGTGGCGTTGGCGAGTTGCTGCAAAGCCGAGGTGCCACTTGTTACATTGATCGGTTGAAAGACTGAATCTTTTGGCATACTGAGTGCTTTATTCGCCATTGAAGTGATGGTAGAATTAGAACCGGCCTCCAGCCAGACTGCCATTGGGAATCTTTTTGCAAGCCTCTGAACAGCATGATCAAAATATACTGGCTGTCTCAAATGCTCTGCAACGTATGTATCTGAGAACGGCCCAGTTTCGTGCCCTTTGGTTGCTCGTTCGAGTAAGATTTTTGACTGGCCTATCAAACACATAGTTAACAAGGGAAGAATGTAATGTATGTGTATACCACGTTGAAGGCTGCAATAACTTTGCATCGCTGTAAAAGACTGAAATCGTAATTTTGCAAGCTCGGAAGCAATATTGGAACACGAAGGTAGGGAACAAAGAGAAAGTACATACCAAATGACAATTCTTTACCCAGGATCTTTAGATCTGGCTTCAGATTCTCAACCAATGTGGAGTGAAAAGCATTTGTCACGTTCAATCTCTTGTGTCGGATGGTCACATCGCGAATTGATATTGCGTGTTCCACAAAATCGATCACAGCCTCTGATCCAGCGAGTGTGAAACTCCTTGGACCGTTGTAACATGCAATGCTCGCCGCATATTTGTTTGAAGCCTCACCTAGCCGGATGTTGGCAGCGGTTATTAAGCTCTCGACGTCTGCCAGATCCGCTTCTACCGCAATCATGGATCCCTTTTCAGAGCCCCAGGAGTCTTTGATGATCTTGGATCTGCCGTACACTAACTTAACAGCGTCTTCCAGAGTCAAAGTCTCTGAAACGCATAGTGCGGTAAGTTCTCCAAAAGAGTGGCCGACAAGGGCTGCCGGTTTCACGCCGCAGTAAATCCAGCTCATAGCACAAGAATACTGCATAGAAAACAGGATGAGCTGAAGCACTGAAGGATCGGCGATAGGCTCTTTTTGGAAGACCTCAGGATAAATCTCTCTCCCGCAGATTGATTTGCAAACACTATTGCACTGATCCAAATAATGACGCAGAACGGTTGCTTTCTCGAAGACTTCGCGATCCAGACCAACGAATTTAGCGACTTGGCCTCCGAAACACATAATAACAGGTCGTTCGATGGGCGTTGCGGCTGTCTCGAAAGAGGCAAGTTGTTGATCCATGTCATCCACGGAATTGGCGGCAAATATGAAAGCCCGGTTAAATGACCAGTTCGACTGTCGATTTAAATTGAATGCCAAATTCTCAATTGCAATGCGATACCCGGAAGTTCTTCTCTCTTTGAGATACTGGCGCAGTCTCGTGGTGTATGCTCGGATCCCTTTATCATCAAATGCAGAAATGTAAACTGGAAACTTGAGGGAAGACTCGTGTTGCGACAGATTAACTTCCACAGGTCGCTTTGGAGCTTGCTTGATGACCATGGAAGCATTAGAGCCGGCTGCTCCGAAGTTGTTGATGATTGCTGCCTTGAACTCATCACTGTAATCTCCATGTTGTCTGATGGCAAGGCTTTGATAGTCGGGTTAATTTCCTTGAAGCTGGGCTGTGGTGGAATGCGGCCCTCATGCATCATCAATAAGACTTTGATCAATGATACGATGCCGGAGGCACCCTCGGTGTGGCCAATTAGTCCTTTTACGGAGCCTACTTGCAAGGGTTTTGAACCCAAGCGGGAGGGTCCCCCCAAGACCCGGCGGATGCTATCGTACTCAGCTGGATCACCCACGGCCGTGCCAGTGCCGTGCGCCTCGACGACAGAGATATCCTTGACGCTCAGGCCTGACTTGGAAATGACATCTCGGAAAACGTCTGTGAGTGAGAGCGGATTAGGGACAAAAATCGGGGTGGTATTTTGATTCTGGTTGATGGCGGTGGCCGAAATAACGCCTAGAATCTGGTCTCCATCGGCAATAGCATTGCTCAACTTTTTAAGAAATACAGCGCCAATAGCCTCGCCACGACAATATCCGTCTGCGGCTTTGTCAAAAGGTTTACACTGTCCAGTAGCGCTAAGGAAAGATCCAGCGGCGAGGTTTTGGAAAAACAGAGGCCCACTGCAGAAGTTAGTGCCGCCCGCTAAAGCTGCAGAGCAATCGCCGCTTAAGATCGATTGACAAGCAAGACTAATAGCAACCGTGGATGCTGAGCAGGCTGTATCAAGAGTTATGGCTGGCCCGGTCCAACCAAAATAGTGGCTAACTTTCCCAGATATGTAGCATCTTAGTGCGCCAGTGGCCGAAAACGCGTTGGGAGTGGTATGCGATATATTGTTTTCGTAGTCGCTGCCGACAGCACCAACATAACAACCGATACGTTCATTGGGAAAAGATCTGCCGTGATAGCCTGATTGTGCCACGGCCTGATAAGCAACTTGCAACAAGAGTCTCTGCTGTGGATCCATGTGTAGAGCTTCACGAGGAGACTTCTTGAAAAATCTGTAGTCGAACGCATCATGGTCTTTGATGAAATTACCGTACCTATAATTGATATTGTCAATTGTGGAGTACAGAGGATATTCCGACATAGGTTATACCCGCAAGTGTCATGAGTTGGCTGACCTCTTACATGCCATCAAATTGCATGGGCCATTTCACGTACCATTTTTTGTGCTCGTCCCCCTTCTGATAGGGGCGATACGTTGTCTCCATCATGAAACGGTCATTCGGAATCAATTCTCTGTGCTGCGACTGCCCCTCCATCAAGATCTTCCAGTATTCATCTAGATCGCGCGCCCCGGCGACGTGGCACGCCATACCAATGACTGCAATTTCATCCCCCTTGACCGGGTTTGGTTCTAAGCCAGGGATAGTCTCTTTATCGACATTATTTTTGGGGTCCGAGAGAGTGACGTAACTGATTTGGTTCTTCAATCTACGTAAGACGGTCGGTGGAATACATCGCTCCGGGCCAAACTCGATCACTCGGCAATTTCTGGTGTTTGGTGAACTAGAGATGGCGGAGCGAAGAGTGTTGATCCATTTGAACTGTTCCACTAAGAACGCACGCGTAGCAGCCTCAAGTATATTCTCCCCGTCCCTGATTGTCGTTTCTCTATTGATGCGTGTTGGTAAAATCAGAGAAGAAGTGGATGGGAGCTGAAACATGGGTGAACTGTGGCCTATATATCCCAAGAGTCAGTATAGTCACATACAAAGAATTACTGGCGGCCACTCACAAAAGTCAAGCAGCGCTTGGATATCGGTTTCATAAAGCTTGCCGGCATGGAAGCGTCCATGAAACTCACTATCATTGGTTGTGATGCCAATTGTCCGTAGATGATTCTTGAGAGCGGAGACACACCGAGATGATGATGTTATGGTCGCCCGATTGTCATCATACAAAACAGAGACGTAACACTATCACAAAAGACACCCGTTAGAGTCTTCCGACAAATCATGTTCAATGGAGTGGTCTGCTTACCTCTGGATACGATTCCAATACATTACTCAGATCACCAAGTGATTGGCCTCCTTTCCAGAATGCTACCAAGGAAACTGATGTTCCATTAGGGTCAAGAATATCCTGAGCGTCAGACAAGGCTCCCAATACAAAGACGACACGAAGTACCGCCCCTGAATTGTGTAAGAACTGAGCCTGAGATGTACTTAGAGATACCGCTAGAGCGCTGAAGACACCTAGACAGCAGCCGATCGTTTCGGTATCCCCGGTAAAGGGAATCTCTAAGCCTGCATCATCTTTGCTATCCAAGGCAGATAAACTGTTCATGTGCTCAAGATATTCGACAAGTTGTGCAATAATCACTATTGGGCCAAGGATAGCATTGGGCAAATTTGCAACAGTCGATGCGGGGGTAATAGATCCGGACCGAAGCCATTCTGCTAACTGTCGAGCATGGGTTTCACCTGGCGTTTGTCGCAATTTTGGTATCGCTTTGCAAATGGAATCCCAGCTGTTTTGAATATCCTCGATAGCATGCAGAGCCCACTGGCCGGTACTCTGTATTCTGTTAATCTCAAGGACACGGTTGAAGTATTCTTGATCCAAAGACAAGGCTCCAGGACCAAACAGTAGCAGACTCTTGGAAGCTGGAGGGCCATGAGAATTTGGTGATGCCATCTTTGATGAGTTTCTTCAAAGTGTTGAAGGTTGTGCCTAGGCGGGAAGTTGAGTGCCACAAGCGTTCCTGAACGAGAAGGATTGTAACATGGATTTAAATTTGCCGGGAAACATCAGTCGTTTCAACATGGGTACCAGTATTGTAGTTATCTTAGAATGATCAGTTCCATCTACACACTCAACTGCTTTCACCATTTAACTGGGAATACTACAAGCGAAGAACATAATGCGGACGGTTCGGCGCTGCAATGCTGGCGGCGACGCCGAGCCGTTTTACCGTTTGTCGTGCACGGAGGCTTGTACGTTCGGTCTGTTCAAGTGCAGGCGTCTTGGTGTGGTCCGAGTACCTGGTATAAGGTTCCTCCGAATTACGGTCGACCCACATACACCGAACCTGCATCATATTGTAATACGACAAGCCGAACGTGCATCATAACACGACAAGCCAAAACTGGATCATAATATGACAAGCCGAACCTGCATAATTTTCCTCGAGATAAGCGCGCATAATGAGAAGGCCACAAAAAGTCACACGAAGCCATCTTATCACTTACGTGCTTGGGGACCATCGGACGACGACTCCAAATAGGGACAGGTACACCTTCATATGGAATACTCAAATATATGAAAATAGGAGTCCGCGGAGATCTACTGTCTTCAGAGACCCCTTTATTCAATTTATTTGTCTGCATTTCAACAAGGCAAGATGGAGGGTTTGAGTGACAGTATTCCAGATGCTTTGGCATCTGAGCCCATCGCCATAATTGGCATGAGCTCCAAGTTTGCAGGGGATGCGACAAATAGTGAGAACCTATGGGAAATGCTGGCCAATGGTAGAAGCGCGTGGAAGCCATTCCCGTCATCTCGTTTCAGATCAGAAGGCCTGTATCATCCCAGCAATGAGAGGATCAATAGTGTAAGCACTCACAATTGAATTGTTGTGGGACGACAAAAGGACCAGTTTGAAGACGAATACTTACGCGCCAGTTCTAGTCTCACGTAAAAGGTGCGCATTTCTTGGAAGAAGACGTTGGGCTTTTTGATGCGGCTTTTTTCGGCTACTCGAGTGAAGCCGCGTCGGTAAGTAGTACGGTGACTTTCTCATGTATCATTCAATAATCATCTTCCCAGTCTCTCGATCCACAATATCGATTACAACTCGAATCCGTATATGAAGCCATAGAGAGTGGTAAGAATTTGGATTTCTTGAACTCCTTTCGACGCAAAATCATTCGCTGACCTCTTGGTTTTTCTTCCCGCGAAAAGCCGGTATTCCAATTGCCTCGATCGCAGGTTCCAAAACCTCAGTATTCACAGGAATATTCGTTCACGATTATCGAGATGGACTTCTTCGCGATGCCGATAATCTACCTCGGCTGATGGCCACAGGCACGGGTGTGCCCATGATGTCGAATCGCGTCTCCCACTTCTTTGATCTTCGGGGAGCGAGTATGACAATAGAAACCGCCTGCTCTTCCGGAATGGTAGCTATGCACCAGGCAATCCAGAGTTTGAGAACAAGAGAAGCCGACATGTCCATAGTCGGTGCTGCGAATCTGACTCTCAATGTGGATATGTTCAAGGCCCTGAGCTCTGCGGGGTAAGTATGCATGTCTCTTGATTGAAAAGCTCAGATCTAATCTATCATCAGATTCTTATCTGGTGATGGGAAGTGTTATGCATTCGACTCGCGTGCGAGCGGGTATGGTCGTGGCGAGGGGGTAGCAACAATTGTAATCAAACGCCTCAAAGATGCGCTAGCAGCGAAAGACCCAATCTGGGCAGTAATTCGAAGTTCTGCACTTAACTAAGACGGAAAAACAGAAACTATAATAACCCCTAGTCTAGAGGCGTAAGAAGACTTAATTTATACCTACTATCTAAGTATAGGCTTAAATCTATAAGATATATAGTATTTTAAGGCTTATAGAACTAGTAAGTTTGTAGATTTTTTCTATTAATATCTATATATATACTTTTATTCTTTAATAGATAGAGTAATATCTTTAGTACAAAAATTAATAAAGGTGCTATAAGTATATAAGTAGGAGATATAATTAAAGTAAGGGCTATCGCTAACGTATTTAGCACTAATAAAGACTAGCTACTAATTAGATCTATTAAGATAAATCTTAGTTATACTAAAGTAGTAAGTAGATTAGTAAGTATTATAAAAATAGTACTAGCTTTAGAGAAAAGCCTTATTCTACCCTTAATTAATTTTAAGAAGCCTAACCTAAAAATACCTTTAATAGATTAGTGTTTTAAACTTATAAAAAGATTAGAGCTATAGCTAACTATAGCTATTTACTAAGTGTTTATTAATAATTTTAGATATAGTAGAGTAAATACTTATATTATTATAGAAGAAAGTTTTTTTTAGCTACCTACTTATAGCTATAAAATAGCCTAGAGCCTACTACTAATAAAAATAATTAAAAAATTCTTATTTTAAGTAGAAAAGATAAGTAGGTGTACTAAAAAATAATATTAAAACTTAGTAATTTTCTTAAATAGCGTAAACCTATTTAGGAAAATCTAGAAATATATCTTAAGAGCTTAGTATATACTCTAGGTAAATATTAAAGTTAGTTTATATAAATAGCTATGTATTTAGTTTCTATTACTTTTAGTTTTAATCTAGTTATTTAAACACTCTATTTACCTAAGTTTAAACCTAGTTATACTTTTTATTAACTAAGAGTTAGTATAGTCTTTACTAGCTAGAGTGCTTAATAGTTTACTATAGGATAAGAGCTAATCTTATTATACCCTATATTTAAAGCATCTCTTAAAAAAAAAAATAAATAAATAAATAAATAAATAAATAAGAAATAAAATAAGAATCTGTGGTGGATTGGGTCACGTGACCATCGGCATCGGATTATCATTATTCCGATATGTATATACTGCACCTCTACTCTATAGCTAGCTCCCTACGCTATTATCGTGTATGTACAAGCAATTATATCAATTCACTATAATACCGCTGTGCCACCTCTACATAATAATAGCGTCCCTTTTTTCCTTGAGGGGCCCGCATCTAATTCCACTTTGTGGTGGTGCTTGGTCGAAAGGATGGCTGGTTGCGACAACATCGCCCTTTGCGACAACATCGTTAGACGCGATGAAATCGCTAGTTGCGCCAATTGCGCCCCATGCCACTACACCGCTAGTTGCCGGAACATTGCCCCATGCCTTGATACCGCTGGTTGTGATGATTGAGCCCTATGCTACACCACCGCTAGTTGTAAGAACTTTGCCCTATGCTACAACAACAACACTGGTTACGTTATGTATCGCTATTTAGTCTACGACAAACGTAGTGCCTTCATACGATTGGACGCACACTAAGCTTCGCTAAGACCACGAGGTGATAGAAAATTTACACCGCGCCTGTAACCTTCTTTCGCTTTACTACCGACACTCTCTTCTAACTGCGTCCTATAACTCTTCTTTTTTATCGATACACACCACTTATACTCACTGCCTGCTGGAAATCTTCAGCCACACCGTCGCGATGCCTAAAGAGAAGGACAAGACGCTAGCGCGTCCTAAGTCCTACACTACTAAACTGCAGCCGTTATTGCAGCTGCTAACACCTAGGACACAAAAGTTAAGTTAAGTGTCCGATACACAGCAGTCTAGCCAGACGATTATCCTGAACACTTAACTATAATCGGCCGCGCTACTGCCTACCTTCGCTGTCCTAGCTCTACCCAGCGCCTCCTAAACGGACACTACTCTAACTTAAACACGTTAGATGCTGGGTACCTTCTTGCTAGGATCCGCATCCAGCAGCCGCGCTCCTTCGCGTGGCTGTAGCTGTCTACATAAGATATAAAATTCAATCTTTACCCTATCTGGCGCCTCTCCTGCTGTACTAGAGGATTCTATTAAGCTCTAGAAGCGCGGAGCCTAATAGAGCACTAACAGTAAGCGTGTCGTCTCCTAACTACCATTTTATATTAAGAAACGTGGCGAACTATTAGATTCAGATGAAGAGTTTAATACACCACTTACGTCTAAGCATAACAACGAACTTAATCTTAATGACATACCTCGTTAACTGGTTACTGCCTAACGTCTCCCCTCTAGCGCACAAAACATCGAACAACGCTCTAACGCTATTAACGTCCCTTTCTCTCTAGATAGCTAGAGTGAACTAGAACTAATAGGCTTTTAACGCCTTAAATATAAATGTTAATTAAATTCTCGATATCTGTTACTACTAGACTTGCCTCCGCTAGCGATTGGTGATAAACGTCTACGTTGCTCTAACATTTTTAACGACACTAATAAAGTTATAATGCCTACCCTAAGCACAACCTAGGATAATGAAGAGATTACGGTTAATAATGTTAACGAATTCCTTACATCCGTCCAAGCTCACCTACAGCGATAGTTCGATTATGTGGCATAAGTAAGCAATGCCGCCCAGATCACAGCTAAGGACCTAGAACAATTTGATGCTGAATACAAAAATCTTAAAGAACACTACAACTTTAAGAAGAAGCGTGGCGATGGGTTACTCCTTAAACGTGACACTAGTCGCAAACTGCAAGACGACGCATGGGAAACTATTAATACCTTGAAAACATAAATCACTAAATTGCGCGAGAAGGAAGACGTCTTAAAAGAATAAGCGCGTTAGGATCGGGACATAATGATGGATTTGCAACACAAATGCATTCGGCGCTCTAACCGTCTTGAAAAGCACAAATCGGAGATTAATAAGCTAAAGGCTGACATTGAACGCCTGCGCGACTCCCGTAATTAGTGGCGTTAGGTAGCCTGTGATTAATACGACTTTTGAGACGATGTTTTACCCTAAGCGGAGGTCTAACACTAACTAGAAGTCCGACCTTACTACGCTAACCTACTGTCTAATAAGCGTCAGCCTCCTCCGCACCTAACCGAAGTAAATTTAGAAACTTTAGACGACGAAGTTAAAGAATAACATCGCGCCTAGCGTAAGGAGTTTGCCGCCCCCCTAGGGTTTATATACGATAAAATACGCGGCGGGTTTATTCCTATCTTTCCTCACCTTAATGGCAAGGACTTAACTGAACATGGCACGCGTCCTATTAGGTTAGATCCTTAGAAACGCAAACTAGATAAATTTGCTGGTAAGAAGACTGATAACTTCGAGGCCTAGTAAATGTTAGTGAAATTAGCACTGTGAGATGCTACTCATTAGAGCGAACGTCAAAAGATTGATTTCATCCGCGACTTCTGTACTGATAGAGCCTTTGACAACATTGCGGACTGAGCAGATCCTAATAGTAGGAATCTAGATCGATACCTAACTGCCTCTAAACTTTGGGATGACTTGAACTTGCTTTACAATAACGCAGATCGTGTTTAATAAGCTAAGGTTACCCTACTTACGAATAAGATGTATTAAGGACGTGACGAGCCGTATATTAATTTTATGGCTAGAGTGAATGCCATCGCACGTAAAGCCTATGTTAACGATGCTACCTTTATAATACACTTTTAGCGTCTTATGCGAGACGACATCCGTGAGAAGCTTATATGGTAAGGAGCACGTTTTGACAATCTCCGTGATATGCATTTGCATATTATGAATATTAAAATAGAGCTGATGATGGCGCGTACCTACAAAGATGCGAGGAAGCTCCGAACCTAGATAATAGATTGTCGCATAAATTAGGCACTAGTCTAATATGCGAGCTATCTCTGTTGCGCGTAAAACACTAACAGTGCACCAGCGGATAACGTTACTGTTTATATTAATACCTAGAAGGGCAAACGGGATAACGAGTCACAAAAACGAATAGAAGCGGCTATGATGTTTTAGTTCAATCGTTCCTAAGAAGAGTGGAATATTATCTGCTAACACTGAGTGTGTGCTAAATGCTTAAAATTAGGACACTACCCCTTTTAATAACGACTACCCCCACTATGCGCTAACGATCCCATCACCCCGTTTAATAAGAGTTTGGTCTTTAAATCTGCTGTTGTTTATAACGACACCTCCAACTATAAACACAACGTCGTCGACTCTAATGAATACTTTACTAATTCGGAAAACGAGCTGCTCCTAGTATAAGACGCTACTAGGAGTAGATAGTGCGCGAGGATACAATACACACGCCGGTTTATAAGATAACTAAGCGCCTCGCTACGGCTATATTACGCTATAGCTAGCTAAAGACACTCCCTGTCACGAAAGTTACTTTGTCCTAAGCTTCTGTTAACGGCAACTTTGAAGAAGGTAAATAATTCGCGTTCCCTAGTACTGTACGTACGACTATGAATCCCGCCGTGCGTGTACAAAGCCTTGTCGACACAGAAGCAATAGGAGAATTTGTTGATAAGAAGTTTATTAAACAACATAAGATCCCTATCACCCTATTGGTATAACTAGTCAAACTTGAGTTAGCAAATGGAGACCGGCACACTAGGATTATACATATGGCTCTCGTGCTAATTGCTTATGGCTGACATAATAGTAATGTTATGTGTTATATTACCGATCTTGGAGCTTTTGAAGTTATACTAGGACTTAGCTGGCTTAAAGAACACGACCCGTCTCTTAATTTTTATCTGTTTACTATGCTTTTTAACTCCGGGCACTGTACGATGTCGTGTCTATATGGATTACAACTAGAAACTATTACGACTAAAGGACCTACAACATTACTATATGCGATACCCTAGAAAGACGGATAAGTACACCTAATTAGTGCGTATATAGCTCTCCGCACTGCTCGACGTTGACTAGAAAGTGTTATATAGGTTTTCCTATATGAGTTTAAGAAGCTCGATGACTTACTTAGCGATAAGTATTTGTATGCTATGACGTTAGAGCTAATGCTAAGACCTCTGGACGCCTTTGCCACCTAGCCTCCCTGCGTAGCTCGGACTACCCTACCTCTAGAGACTGAACCCTTAGACTCCCTACTACTTTTAGATTCTCTAACATTACTGCCTGGATTCGTGTCGTATGCTGAAAAAGAACTCCTTATTAAACGACTCTTCGCCGCCAACCCCTCTTCTATTATAAATAAAGACTACGATAAGTTCTTCGCTAAACTATACCGCCTGCCTCGCCTGCTAGAGGAGATCTGCAAACTGCTGCTAGAGAAGTTATATAAGTATATCTAAGTGTTTAACCCTAAGGATACATAGATACTACCTAAACGGAGGTAAGGCGTCGATCACCTAATTAAACTTAATAGCACCGGACCGCCTAAACGCCGCATATACAGACTTAGCTAATAAGAAATAAAGGTAGTGAAGGCTTACGTAGACGAAATACTTAGGAAAGGATTTATATAACCTAGCTCCTTACCGTTCGCAGCACCATTACTTGTTGTTAAGAAACTAGGTAGTAGACTTTAGGTATGCGTTAATTATAGAGAACTAAATATAAAAACTATAAAGGATTGTAATACACTACTAGTAATTAAGGACACTATAGCCTAACTAGTAAAAACGCGTATTATAACTATTCTAGATATTATCTATACTTTTAATACTATTTGCGTAAAAGAAGGGCACAAGTATAAAACTACATTCCTTACTAGATTTAGATTATATAAATATATTATTATACTATTTAGACTCTATAACGCACTAGCTACGTTTTAACAATACATTAATAATATCTTATATAATATCCTTAATAACTTCTATACAGTATATATTAACAATATCCTTATATATAGCAAAACCGAGGAAGATTACGACTATTATATAGATATTATACTTACCTAACTAGCTAAAGCTAACTTATTCCTTAATATTAATAAGTGTTAATTTAGGGTATAGAAAGTTAAATATCTTAGTATAATTATTTCAACTAATAGTATTAGTATAGATCCTAAGAAAGTACGCGTAATCCTTAAATAAGAACTCCTAAGATGCGTGCGCAATATCTAATCCTTCCTAAGCTTTATAAACTTCTACTAACACTTTATTATAGGCTTCTCTAATATTATTTAGCTGCTTAATAATATTATTAAGGATAGCGATAAAGTTATAAGATTCCCTTTACTACCTAACGGACCAGCTATATTTGCATTTATAGAACTAAAAAAACGGTTTACTAAAGCCTCTATACTCGCATACTTTAATCTAGAATTACTATACTAGGTAGAAATAGACGCCTTAGACTACGTAGTTACTACTATTCTCTTATAAATGCACAATAGTATCCTTAGACCTATTACATACCTCTTATAGAAGATAACACCTATAGAGTATAATTATAAAATCTATAATAAAGAACTCCTTACTATTGTATAAGCCTTTAAGGAATAGAGACTAGAGCTAGCTAGTACTACTAACCTAATTACTATTTTGTTTAACTACTAAGCGCTATAATATTTTATAATAGATAAGAAACTTAATAAATAATAAGTACGCTAGTCCCTATTTCTTACTAAGTTTAATTTTAAAATTACGTACCGGCTAGGTCGTCTAGGCACTAAACCCGACTCCCTAACTAGACGCCCTAGGGATATACCTAAGGAAAACGATGAACGTAACCTATTCTAAATATAGTTACTATTAAAACTCTATTAATTTACTAACTATACCGTTATATATACTATTAAAAATCACCTTAATAGAAGATCGCGCCTAGCTATCTATTACGCCTATATTATAAATAATAATCTTACTAAGGATGTTATTAGCCTAGCGTTAATAATATATCACGTTAGTAAGCTTAACTTAAAAGAGGAGACTTTAGAATTTAGAGGGATGTGCGCAGTACTAGAGCCTAAGAGGAGATATAGTAAATCTTATAGCTATAAAAGCACACTCTCTATTACTCTATTAATAGTAAGTATAATAGCCGCGTATATAGAGCTTACGGATAGTAATATTATTAATAATATTAAGGTAGTATACACTAAGGACGAGACCTTATAATCTATTATAGACGCGAAGAGAAGAGGTGATTAATAGATCTTATAGTATCTTATCTATAGAAACAATGTTTATATTAAGTTAAAAGACTATATAATCTCTAATAATATATTATACATCTAAAATAAGCTTTATATGCCTAACGCTAATAACGTCTGTATAAAGTTAATTTAATACATCTATTCTTTTTTGCTAGGTAGATATGCTAGTAAATATAGTATATTCTATAAAGTGTTTCTTTACTATTATTAGCCTAATATTACTAATAGCGTCGCCTAGTTTGTAAGAAGCTACTAGGTATATAAGTAATTAAAGGCTTTTTAAGATAGTAAACATAGACTACTTTACCTTCTTACTATCTCTTAACGATATTAGAGTAGTATATTAGTTAACTTTATTACACCCCTTCTAAAGTGTTACTATTATGGTGTAGTATACTAGTATATTATAGTCGTCGTTAACAGACTCTCTAAGAAAAAGAAATTTATCCCTCTTATATTACTAGAAGTTGCGGACGTAGTGTAAGCTTTTATTAACTAGGTATAGCGTAAGGAAAGTTACTCTAAATTAATTATTAGTAATTAAGGTACTTAATTTACGTCCTACTTCTAGTAACGTCTCTATTATTGCTTTAGTATAAAGCCTAAACTTTCTATAGTATATTACCCTAAGATAGATAGTTAAACTAAGAACGCTAACGTATATCTAAAATAGTACTTACGCGCCTATTACTCCTATAATTAAAATAACTAGGTTAATTTACTAGTAACTATAGAGTTTAAAGCTAATATAACTAAGAGCGTATTAACGAAAATTGCACTATTTATAGCAATAAAAGGCTACCTTCCCTAGTTAGGATTTAAACCTCCTCGTCTAGTGCCTACTACTATATTGTACCTAGCTAAAAAGGACATAGCTACTACTAATAGTATAATATAAAGAATTAAAGACCTACGTATCTACCTCTATAAGAATTTTATCTAGGTATAATAACGTTAAAAGGACTATGTAGACTAAAAGTGCTTACTAGTACTTAAATTCTACGTTAGAGATTTTGTATAGTTAGATACCTATAACTTTTATACTAATTGTTCTAGTTAAAGCTTAGACTATAAGAACGTCGGTCCCTTCTATATTACCTATATTTATAATAAATTAGCCTATAAGTTAGCGTTACTAGTAGAAATAAAGGTGCACCCTATATTTTATCTATAGCTATTACACCTACATAATAAGAAAGGCTTACTAGGCTAGACCTAGGATGAACCTAGCCCTATATATATAAACGATAAAGGAGCTTCTGCGCCTATATATAAAGCTACGTTAATTCTAGATTTAAAGATAATAGATAATATATTATATTATAAGGTGTTATAGTAAAGTTACTCTAATAAACCTATATAGGAACTGTATTACTATCTTGTTAGCTTAGAGGAAATCCTAGGACGTTTCTATAGTAGATACAAACGTAAGCTAAAGCTATACTATAATTAGATGTCGCTACTAAACGCATAGGAAATATAGATTAATACTACTAACTAACTACGTCGTAAATAATTAGAAGTACTTATTTAATAACTAGTACTAACTGTATAACTATACGCGCATTAACAACGATTAGATAGATTGTATAGGTAAATAATAAGCTAGAGACTAGGACGTAAATAGGTTAACTTACGCTAATAGGTTTTTACTAATAAAAGGGAGACTTAGAACTAAATTTAGAAATTCTAACTATTAGAGAGATAAGTATAATACTTAGTAGCTAATAGTTCCTTATACGTTGTTATCGCTTAGTGTAAGCAACTATTATTATTATATAATAGCGTATAATAGCGCATAATAGCGTATAATAGCACATAATAGTATAGAAAGGTTCTAATAAGTTAGATAGGTTTTGAACTATCTTACCTATTGTTAGATAGTTATATTATTTTTATATTTTGTTTTTAATTTAATATACCTATAGGATAAACACCCTTAGTATTAACGATAGTAGTTCTAGCGTTGAAGATTCGATAGCGTTGGAACTTACGTTAATTTTAAGGGGGGGTAATATAGTAGATTAGGTTACGTAACTCTTAGCATTAGATTATTATTATTCTAATATGTATATACTACACCTCTACTCTATAGCTAGCTCCCTACGCTATTATTATGTATATATAAGTAATTATATTAATTTACTATAATACTGCTATACTACCTCTATAGAATCTTTATAAATATAATATAGTACGCTAATAAAAGTAGCTAACTAGGTAGAAGTTATATATTAGGTAAGCTAGAATTACTTATAAAATAGGTAGAAGTAGCCTATAAAATAAGTAGTAGTAGCTTATATAATAGGCTATAGTAGACTATAAAATAAGTAGTAGTAGTCTATATAATAGGCTATAGTAGCCTATAAGACTAGCTACCTACCTAAAGTAAAAAAAAATAAATAAATAAATAAATAAATAAATAAGAAATAAAATAAGAATTTTTATAATTATAATATAGTACGCTAATAGAGGCAGCTAACTAGGTAGGAGTTACATATTAGGTAAGCTAGAATTACTTATAGGATAGGTAGAAGTAGCCTATAAGACGGGGGGTGGTAGCCTATACAACGGGCTATAGTAGCCTATAAGACGGGCAGTAGTAGCCCATAAAATAGGCGGTGGTAGCCCATAAGATAGGCGGTGGTAGCCTATAAGACGGGCGGTGGTAGCCCATAAAACGGGCGGTGGTAGCCTATACAATAGGCTATAGTAGGCTAGAAGATAAGTAGTAGTAGCCTATTCAATAGGCCACCTAGCTAGGAAGGGCAAAAAAAAAAAAAAAAAAAAAAAAAAAAAAAAAAAAAAAAAAAAAAAAAAAAAAAAAAAAAAAAAAAAAAAAAAAAATAACTAAATAAAATAAAATAAATATATATATATATATATATATATATATATACTAGTAATAAAGTGTAATAAAGCTTAGCTATTACGTACTATTGTAGGCTTGCAGGGGCCTACTACCTTTTTAAGCTATTTAGTGGCTTACTTTAGTTGTACTTAGTTAGCGTATATCTCTATATAAGAAAGTATTTTTTAGAGAAAAAAAAAAAAAAAAAAAAAAAAATTAGAAAAAAATAATAATAAGAATAATAAGAATAATAATTATTATAGAGGGAAGCCTCTAGGCTAGTAGTAGAATTAAGTATAACCGATCTTATAAAGGGTTAGGTGCGCTATCTACAGAAAGACCTAGGCTAACTAAGTAGCTAACTAATCACTAGCCTAGCCTAAAAAGGAAGGGTATATATAACATATCTAGTAAAGGGGGAGGTGCTATCTATAGGAAGATCTAGGCTAACTAAGTAGCTGACTAAGCAGCTAACTAATCACTAGCCTAGCCTAAAGAGGAAGGGTATATATAATATATCTAGTAAACGGGGAGGTCCTATCTATAGAAAGACTTAAGCTAACTAAGTAGCTAATAAATTACTAGCCTAGCCTAAAGGGGAAGAGTATAGTTACTATAGATACTATATATA